>CABHPR010127331.1:0-11787 GCA_902168415.1 Peromyscus melanophrys | reverse complement strand
ATAGATAGATAGATAGATAGATAGATAGATAGATAGATAGATAGATAGATAAAAAGTAAAATAGAAAGCTCCTAAGTAATGCCACCAAAAGTTGCTTTCTGACATCCACACATGTACAAACACACACACACCCAGGCACACCCAGGAACCCTCACTCCCCACATATAAATAAGCCAATCAAACTGTCAATGAAAGAATAATCACCATTCTGAATTTTTATTACAATTATTACTAGAAAATCTATGCATACCTTGTAATTCCAGCACCCAGTAGGCTGAAGGGGACATCACGATTTCAAGGCTAGTCTGGGCTACATATTGAATTCAAGGCAACCTGTAGGACCATGTAAGAGATGAAGGATGGGAGGATGGGAGGGAAGGAGGGAGGGAGGGAGGGAAGGAGGGAGGAAGGGGAGGAGGAAGGAAGGAAGAAAGGAAGGAAGGAAGAGAGGAAGGAAAGAAGGGAGGGAGAAAACTTGAAAGATCAAATTTGATGTGCAGGAGTGAGGGTGAACAAGAAAGAGAAATGATAGTGAATATTATCAAAATACATTAAATTCATAAAAATGTCATAATGAAAGCCATTATTACATATACTTAATACACACTAATTAAATTTTGGAAAGGGTAAAAAAATGATTAAATTCGGACTTTGTCACTCATTTGCTGTGTGATCTTAGGAAACATGCTACTGGTCTCTGAGCCTCCATTTCCTCATTTGCGCAGCCCAGTCTTGAACTCAACACCTAGCAGTGAGCTTGGAGAATGGGTAGAATGTTGGGAGGAGATAAAGGACTGGTTTTACTTACCCCCAGTAGGTGGGTTGGCTGCACTCCCTTGGCTCTGTGCTGAAGAAAATCCTGGACATTGGAGCTGTCTGCATCAGGCTGATGAATCTCAATCCCTAAATTATAGGTGACAGTGGCTTCTTAAAGAGGAAATGAATTGCTGCAACACAATCCAGCCATGTTGCATCGATATGATTAGCTAGTCAGCCATGATGTGTAGTCATTCGCTTTGATTTTTAAGTACCCGTTAGCAGCCAGCCCTAATGAGGCGGTTATAAATTGATTAGATTCCAAGATTCAGCACAGTTCACAGATTGTTTCAGAAACCCGTCAGGATCGCAGGACTGACATCTCACTGGATTTAATGATTGCTGGAGAAAGTGTGCATCCCAGCCAGATACAATCACATTTGTCAGCATGATCCTTTTAAGCACAATTCAATTAAAGTGTTATTCTCTAATTTTATTAGAATCGGAGCCCAGAGCTAATGCAGGCTCCCAATATTGCATCAGGAGGGGAGTGTGCACAGTTTAATTTCCCTAATTGGAGTTTAGTGATCTCACATCCTTTTCATATCTTAATTCTTGGGATAATCTCCCACTTTTGCACCTGCTACAATTCCTTTAATGGAAACTAGCAATCTGATGTGATGGTTCCGCTTCACATGGATTCCTGGGGGTCACATCTGCTTCACTGAAGGGACTTTGCACATCTGGATCCCTTGATTCTTCCGATCTTTTCCCACTGATGTTGGCCTTGACCTCCTCAGTTTAGGAGGCTCTTGCCCAGATATAATCTACTTAACTACCAGGCTTGCAGTTTCAGAATAGGAGAGTTGGGAAAAAGTATGGGCTTTGAGCCAGCCTAGGTTTGGGTCACAGCTCCACCATTCACTCATCCATCTACTCATGTGCCCAACCATCCACCCATCTACCCATCCATACATCCATCCACCTACTTACCCATCTACCCATACAGCCACCCATACACCCATGCACTCAACCAGTATTTAGTGGGTTAGTGGATGTTTGCTATATTCCAGGCACTGTGTTAGGTATTGGGGGTCCTCCATGAAAAAAAAAAAACAAACAACATAGCCTCCAACTTCAGGGAACTTACAACCTGCTGGGAGAGAGGATCACAAAACAGAAACCATCCCATTAACTAGATAATCCACATTGAAACAAAAGATAGGAGAGAAAGAACGATGGAAGAGAAACCTACTCCAAACATGAGAGTAAGGAATGTCTGTGGTGGTGTTGTGTTCCCCAAAATATTGTGCACCCTAATAAACTTATCTGGGGTCAGAGACAGAACAGCCACTAGATACAAAGACTAGAAAATAGTAGCACTCACACATTTAATCCTAGCATTTCAGAGGTAGAAATCCCTCTGGATCTCTGTGAGTTCAAGGCCACATTGGAAACAGCCAGGCATGGTGACACATACCTTTAATCCCAGAAAGCAAGCCTTTAATCCCAGGGAGTGATGGTAGAATAGAAAGATATATAAGGCATGAAGACCAGAAACAAGAAGCATTTGGCTGGTTAAGCTTCAGACTTTCGAGCAGCAGTTCAGCTGAGAGCCATTGGGATGAGGACACAGAAGCTTCCAGGCTGAGGAAACAAGACCAGCTGAGAAGTTAGCCAGGTGAGGTTAGCTGTGGCTTGTTCTGTCTCTGTGATCTTCCAGAATTCACCCCAATACCTGGTCCGGGTTTGATCTTATTAATAAGAACTTTTTAAGATTCATGCTACAAAGGTCTGCCTCCATAATGATGAGACTCGAAGGAATTCCTATAGTCTATAGGCCCAGAGTGAGAACAAAGTAAAGAACATGGACCCTCCTTCTGGTTGGAACACCCTGTCCCTATTCCTAGACAAGTGTCACCTACCGGTTTATTGGAAGAATCCCAAAGTAAGAAGAAACTTGTATCACTTATGGAGCTAAACCTGGGCCTTTTGGATTAAAGGGAGTAGAAACTATCAAGAAATTAAGTTATGCAAGACAGGTAAGCAGGGTCCGATCCCAAAACGCCTTGCAGGCAGGTCAGGTTGGAGCTTAAACGCCTCCTCCATTCACACTTGGTATCCAGATGGAATGTTTTCCCTCTTTTCTTAACTCTGATTTTCATTTTGATTCTTTGGTTGTTTGAAGTTTTTGATGTGTTTGTTTGTTATTTTCTCAGGAGACAAAACAGCTCCAGTGGTCTAGAATTTGCTACCCTCTTGCCTTAGCTCCTTGAGTGTTGGGATTTTATGTGCATCACTACATCAGGCTAGGTGTGACTATTAATGGCATCCCTTCCAGGTTCCAAAGTGTCCAAGGGTGGATGTTCAACTACATGGATATCCAGTTGCAAATCAAGTAGGGATGACTGCCTTTTTATTGACATTGCTGCCACTGTGATAACATGGGTTGTTGTGTGTTTTGTTACCAGTTTTGTACTTTCTATAGGTAGCCAACACTTTATTGCCTGCTCTTCTGGTAGAACATTCCAGAAGACCCCATTACATTGGAGGGGGGCAATTATCATTTTGGGAGGATAGAGGGTACAGGGAAGTGAACCTGGGGCCTTGCACATACTAAGCCCAGGTTTTATCATTGAGTCACATTGCAAACAGGCATTTGTAATTTCAGCCTTCTAGTAGCAGGCAGTCAGAGTACCCAGCTGACCTCTAACTAGCAGAGAGAACCACTTGCCACCAAACTCTTCTCCCCACCTCCAGCCCTGGAGCTTAGAACCTGGAAAGGGCAGAAGTTGGAGCTTCACTCACATGAGCGGAGTGTCCAGAGCCCCGTGGGCATCACACACTCTTCTGTGTTAGACAGGTCCAAAGCAGCCCAGTGCCCTCCAGCAGACAATGGCTGGGGCCAGTAGCTGCCTTCAATTCTGACACCGATGTAGTGGAGAAGCAGATCTGGCTAGGTTACCTGCTTCTGGTCTCTATGAAGACCTCATCCCAGCAATGGCCATGGCTGAGTGACAGGCAAAGGAATACCCTCTTGATCAGAAATAGTTTCCCGCCAGGCGGTGGTGGCACACGCCTTTAATCTCAGCACTCGGGAGGCAGAGGCAGGTGGATCTCTGTGAGTTCAAGGCCAGCCTGGGCTACAGACTGAGTTCCAGGACAGCCAGAGATACACAGAGAAACCCTGTCTCAAAAAACAAAACAGAAAAGAAAGAAAGAAAGAAAGAAAGAAAGAAAGAAAGAAAGAAAGAAAGAAAGAAAGAAAGAAAGAAAGAAAGAAAGAAAGAAAGAGTTTCCCATGACCTCAGAATCAAACCTCAGGTCCTTTCCATGTCTTTTTCACAAAGCTTTGGAAGACCCAGCCTCTGCTACACCTCTAGCTCTGTCTCCTGTCACTCTCTGTGCCTGGGCTCCATGCACTCTGGCCTCTTCTTTGGGCTTCCTTCCCTCTCTAGGTACTTGTTGACCTTCAATCTAGAACATTCTGGAACATTCTTCCTGTACAACTGCTTTCAAATGCAAATTTAGATGTCATTCTCACACAGGCTTTTCCTGACCATCTGATGAGGAGTATCTCCTTGTCCTTTACCCTACATATCTGCTTTTCCTATAGCACTTAAAGACATCTAATATCATCTGACATGGATTTACATACTTCTTTCCGTCACGGGAATAGGACCATCTTTATGAGTTTCACTGATGACCCTGTCCAGCACCAGCCACCCTGCATGGTTGATAAACACTTGTTGGATGGACGGACCGTCATGAACTGGCAATCCCTAAACTACAGACTGTTCAGCTTGGAATGATCCTCAAAAGAGAGGCCGAGCCTCTAACCATTCACTAAGATAAACTTAGGTCCTGGAACCAGAAGAGATCCATCCCAGGCTGGAAAGCTGAGTCATAGTCCTGGCTTTGAAACAGATTTTAAAGTGAAATACTAAAAAAATTAGAAGACACACCAGTGGGAGTGGAAAGAAAAGAAAAGAAAAGAAAAGAAAAGAAAAGAAAACAAAACAAAACAAAACAAAACAAAACAAAACAAAACAAAACAAAACAAAACAAAACACTAGTTTGGCCATCTAGCATCAGGTGGAGTGGACAGCGTTAGTCAACTGGTTAGCTCTCAAAGAAAGATCCTGATCCAGAAAAGCCGCGGGTCAGCCAGTGACCAGGGCAATGAGAGCAGCTGCCCCATTCTAATCCCTTTCCTTGAGGTGTAGACTAGGAAACCGGCAGCGGGGGCCAAGCTCTGACACAGATTTGTAGACAAGGAGCACGGTGCTCACCCACTCTCAGAAAGCCCTATTAAAATTTGAATCCGTTGCTAACGTGTAAAATCAGATAAGCTGTGAAAAATCCAGATTGCTTGCGCTGCTTAAACCATGAGAAGACTGGGCGATGCTGACCTGAATAAGGTGCTGCGAGAGCTGATAATTCAGTGAGAAGGAGAGGCAGACCAGTGACTACAGGGGCCCAGGGAGGAAGTGTAGGGTCAGAGCTTTGCTGTGGTAGACGCTGCAGACAGACTGACAGGGGGGCCAGGGCAGACACAAATTCTTCTAGACCTACCACTCGCAATTATCAAAGCCAGGAAAATACTGGCTTCTCTTGTCTTCCCGCCCACAGCTTCTCACCAGGACCTCCCATTGGCTGGACCCGGCAAAGTAAAGGATTGTGGGAAGTGTAGTTCGTCTTTACCTCTTACCGGAAGGCCGGAAACTGGAGAGGGTTGGACCCAAAAGCAAACCAGCTGGTGGCTGGCCACCTTTTTTCTTTTCTGTACACACAGGTGCTGTTTGTGCAGTCAGTAGTCTTAAGGGACTCATCTTGTTATCTGGGCCAGTAAACAGGCACATGCGTGACCCACACTGACTACAGAAGGCCAGAAACCGAGCAAGGAAGGCCATATGCATGTTGTTTGCCAAGGACCTCTGAGAAGCAGAAGACACAGACCCAGAGAACCCCACAAAGGAGGCAAGCAAGTATAGACTGGTAGTCCACGTGCATGTGCTTCAGGTCTGAGCCGTGCTTCCCTTTATGCCTTTCTTTCTCTGGGTCCTGTGACCCCCACACTCCCCCATGAAGACTCGAAATAATCCTTATGAGCCCTGTGTCTACTGCCTTACAGGCTTGCTCTGGTAGAGGTGGTGCCTGGTACAACCCAAGAGTGGACATGTGAAAGGATAGACAAACGCATGTCGATCTGTCTCTCCTTGGTGCTCTGTAAGTGTTAACACTTATGTAAACACATGAAGGGGATGGTACTGCTCTCCAGTTGCAGATGAGGAAGTCTGGGCCAGGAGAGTTATTTAGCTGAAAATAGAATAGTCGGTAAGTGGAATCGTCTGGCTCCAGGGTCCTTGGGCTTTCCTGCCTCCCTGCTGGCTCCTGGTCTCTAGACCTGGGCCTCACTGAGCAAGGCAACAGGGTACCATAGAATCTAGGGTAGGGAAGGGTATCTGGAGAAACATGGGCCTTAGGGACCCCGAACAGCACAGAAAGCTGAGTGTTCACTGGTGATGCTGGGACACTGATAACTTGGAACAAGATGCTGCTTCTCTGCCCTCCCTTCCTCCCAGCCACATCTTTTACCCTGGGCTGGAGCTGTGTGAGGAGGTCTCATTAGTGGACACCCCAGGGTGCCCAATTTCACATGCTGATCATGTAGAAGGTGGGTACCTTGTTATGGGCAGTGCTGATCCCACCGTCAGGAAGTGTAAGGGGTTAGCTTTGGGAGCCAGCCCAGGGCCAATCAGAAGAAGTAGAAAGAGAGAGATATGCAGTTAAAATAGAGAAGAAGCCTGAGAGGAGGGGTGGGGAGGGAGGGACCCGGTAGGCTTAAGAGAGACGAGGAAAGACAGACATGTTGAAGCAATTGGAAAAGAAAAAAACATATATATATTTAAGAGGGCAGAACTCTGAGCACACCCTTCCCCTCCCCCAGCCCCTGCCTATCCCAGTGTGCCTCCCCTGCCCAGCTGGTGACTGAGGTTTTCTATGAATAACAAATGGAACAAGACTGGCTTCTTGAAAAAAAAAAGATTTAGGGAAATAATTAAATAATTTTCTTTTTGAGCACTGGCCAAATAAGATGATTCTAGGCCCTTTGCTTCCTAGGATGAGGCTAGTGGAGGGTCGGAGAGGGAAATAGGACCAGATTCAGTCACAGGCCTGCTGGGTAGGGCAAGTTCTCAGCCCATGCCTGTGTGTTCGTTCTCTCTCCCTCTTCCCCAACCTCTACCTCTACCTCCATCTTAGTGTGTTCCACCCAGTCAAAGGCTTAAGACAAAGGACGGTGAAAATGCCATGCGACTACAGGAGAGGCATGGGAGGAGTAGCAACAGGCTGCAATCTAGCCTTCATAGCACATGCATACACACACACACACAGACACACACACACACACACACACACACACACACACACACACACACACACGCACGCACGCATGCACGCATGCACACACGCACGCAAGAGCCCAAAGAGCAATTGTGATGATGAAGAGCTAAGAAGTCCTGGAATCTCCAGCAAAACCTTAGCCTTATACCTGTGTCCCTGAGTCACTGGACTCAGCCTAGTCACACCCTGCCTATTAGCTGTGGGCAGGTATGAGGCTAGGGAGGGTGTGTGGGTCCATGAGAACCAGGCATTGGCCTTTTTCCCCCAGGAAGGAGCAACTGCGCTTCATGACTCTGCAGCCTGGCTCAATGTTCCCAGGAAGAACCCCCAAGAGAGATGCTCTGAAGACTTTCTTTGCCTTCTATTTTGAGAGCCAGGGCACTGTGGGAGCCTTCACTGTAGGGTGCTAACCCTGCTTAGGTGTGGCTTCCTTCCTCTAGCCCTCCCACTTCCCTCTCTCCTATTTCTCTCTTCTGTCTTTGAAAAAACACTTGCAGTAACCAAGCCCCACCCACTAAATGCTTCTCTCTGCAGCTATGTGGAGGACAGAAGACGACCCATATTGATTCTCAGGATGGAAACAGTCCACTTTGGGGGTGGGGGCAGAGTCTGTCATTGACTCCCAAATTGCCAAGTAGTCTAGGCTGGTTGACCAGTAAGCCCCAGGAATCTACCAGTCTCTTCCTCACCAGCTGAGATCACAGGTGTGAACTATCATGCCTAGCTTTTTTTTTTTTTTTTTTTAATGTGGAGTCTAGGGATTGAACTCAAGTCTTTGTTTTTGCAACATAAACACTTTACTGACCAAGTTATCTCCTTAGCCCCATATTTTAACTTCTGTAAACATGTCGATGAACAAGGTAAATGATTCTCTGCCCTGTTGGGACCTCATTCTACAGAAAAACTGTAAAAGACAACCCACAACAGTATTTTAAACAACAGTAAGAAT
The DNA here is from genome assembly GCA_902168415.1 of Peromyscus melanophrys. Classification (NCBI taxonomy): domain Eukaryota; kingdom Metazoa; phylum Chordata; class Mammalia; order Rodentia; family Cricetidae; genus Peromyscus; species Peromyscus melanophrys. The sequence goes on along the minus strand of CABHPR010127331.1, from coordinate 3,677 downwards.
GGGAAGCAAAGAATACCCTAGGGCCATGGAATGTATAGGGGCATCAGTCACTAGGCTGGACATTTGGGGCCAGCATCATGAAGGGGACATTCTGTGAGCAAGTGGAAAGAGTAGGGGAGGGGACAGAGGATGTGTAGGCAAGCAAGACAGGACAATTTACTTAGGGTGAGATGGGAGCTCCCAGTGGGTCAGTGTGGCACCTCCAGCTCTAAAGCCATGGATATAGAGACCAGGTCAGGAGCTGGGGGGGGGGGGGGGGGGAGGCTGAGGCAACAGGCCAGGGAGAGTGAGCCAGACTGGAGGCAATAAAAATAGTGGAGACTGTGGCATCCTGAATATACTTTGCAGGTAGGGCTGGCAGAACTTGCTTAAGAATTGGACAGTGTCATTGTCTTTGGATGCCCACAAGTGAACCTTGGAGGCATTGTGTGTGACTGTCCACATGGGTGGACCAGGAAAGCTCAACTCTTACCTGGTGGCCTCCACCTGGATGACAGCAAGGCAGGAGTCAGGCTCCTGGCCCTTCTCTCCAGGCAGAGAGGAATGCACCCCGTCAGAACAGTTATTCTTGCCACCCCTGCAGGCCGCTTTGCTGAAAAGTGTGATCAACTCCCTTTTTGCACAGGGGAGAAAATAGGCCAGGATTTCCATTGATCCATCCTGAATCAATGCTTTTAAAAATCTTACACACATTTGGCTTAAGAGCCAAAGCATGCATTTTATGTTTTGACATCGTGTCATCGATCGGAGGCGTGCGTCTTTGCCCCACCTGCCCAAGCCCCCACCCACCCAGGCAGCTGGCCTGGTCGCACTACGTCCTTAATGGCATTGCCCCCACCTGCCCCTTCCAAGCCTGCCCTGGCCCCCAGCACGGCCCTTTCTCGGGTTTTTGAAAGGATCGATAAGGTGCTGAGGCCTCCCGCTGCTGCCTGTCACTCACACACCACCATGCCATAAATTATGCATCTACCCCTCTCTCCTTCTGTCTCTAATTTCAGTTGCGTTTGTTGATGGCTCTACGATGGTTGGCTTTTCTCAGCCTCGGAGGCAGGGATGCTGTTGAACCATGGTAAAAACATGGAGCCAGGGCAGTAGGTTTAGGAAGGGGCCAGAGATGCTAACAATGAATGTCCAGAGAGATATCTAAGGGGGGTGACCTGGGACTGAGAGCACTAAGCTGTGGCCTGTGATCTTGGTGACTTCTCCTTGGGGCAAGAGTGCATCATAACCCACCCTCAGCGTAGGAGCTGAGGAGGAGAGGCGGAGTGACATGAGGTTATCTCCAGCTGGGTCTCCTCTGAGGCTCTGGGGCTGATAGGCACTTTGCTGAGGTTCACTGTGTGACAACGACTAAGGACACAGCTTTGGCTTGCTGGCAGTTGGGCTTCCTCTATCAGGGGTCCCTAGAATACCTCCCCTGAGTGGTGTATTCAAAGAACAGGAAGCTGGAGGCTGGAGCCTGGTAGCAAAACACTCACTTGCCTGGCAGGGTGATGACCTGGGTTCCATCCCCTGTGCTGAAAAGAAAAAGACAAAAACAAACAAACAAAATAAGCTGAAGCCTACAAGACAGTCTCTGTCCCTCGTTCACTGTGTGACAGGACAAGCTCTTCCTTCCTTTGAATGTATCAAAGTGGCTGATTTGTGTCCCCCAATGTGACTAGTCTCTGTCATATTCATGACAGTCTTACTGGGTCAGACAAGCTCAATCGCTGCTTACAGAGGGGCCCACTGAGGGCTGAGAAGTGAAGTCAGTTGTCCCAGGTGGAGGACCTGGAGGTGAGGGAGCTGGGCCCAGGCTTCTCTGGTACAGAGACCATGCTTCTTCTGTTCTCCAGTGCTCTGAAAATCTGTCCCCAGCTCTTTGCACCCTTGTCTGCTGTCAATCTCCCCCATCCTTCTAGGGATCTCCCCCACCCCTGTCTAGTCAGGCCTCTCCCCTGTGCTACCCCATCACCCTGTCTCCACACCCAGTGGCATCTCCTCTCTATGGACATTGAACTAGTAGTCAGTGGTTGGATTGTTTTCCCTATAAAAAGCACTGAAATAAAGATCTAGGCATCTAGGCCGGTGGTCCCAAGTGTTACTTCTGCCTTGCAGTGTGTCCTGGAGCCAATCCTTTCATCCATTGTGACCACAGTTTCCTCTTCTGTGAAATGGGTTTTCACAGAGATGCGCTTTGTATACCTTGTGAGGGAGACAGGAGAGGACAAGGGAGACATGGGGAAAATTTTAAGGCAGAAGTAGATAATGAGGCCCAGGATAAAGTCTGTGACTCAATAATAGAACACTTGCCAGCATTCAGGAGTTCCTGGGTTCAATCCCCAACACCACCATATAAAGAAAAGTAGAGAGTGTCCAAGGAAGCACTTCGAAACTCTAGATGTACATGAAACCAGCTGGCGCAACTATTCATGCTACTGTTTTAAAAGTCCTGTTTATGGCCGGAGGAGAGGCTCTGTGGATAAAGTGCGTGCTGCACAAGCAGGGCAGTCAGAGTTCAGCTCCCCAGGCCTGGAGATGGGCACCTGCCATCCCAGTGCGGGGAGGATGGGGACAGGCTCACTGGGAGCCAGGTTAGCCAGTCCTTGAGCTCCAGATTCATTGAAAGATCTTGTCTCAGGGGAAAAGGTGGAGAGGGCAGGCGAGATGGCTCAGCAGTAAAGGTGCTTGCAACCAACCCTGGTGATCTGAGTTTGATCCCTGGAAACCAACTGGGAACCAAGTATTTTAATATGTGAGCCTTTTGGGGGGCCAGTCTCATCCAAACCACTGCAAGGAGCAAGCCAGTCAGCAGCATTCTTCCCTCCATGGTCTCTGCCTCAGTTCCTGCCTCCAGTTCCTGCCTTGGCTTCCCTCCGTGAACTATATATAAGCTGTAAGATGAAACAGACCCTTTCCTCCCCACGTTGCTTTTGGTCATGGTACTTATCACAGCAATAGAAAGCAAACTAGGAAAGAAAGAAATAAATTCCCCTTGCTTCCCATGGAATGGGCCTCACCAGAGCATGGCAGACGCTCCCATGGACACCTAGGGGAAACCCAGCAGCCAGCTCAGGCTGTTGCTATAATGACCTCTGCTCTTAGGTCTCAGGGTTCCAACAAGAGCAGCTCTTGGGGCAACTGACAGCTTTAACAATCTTCTCTGAGTTCACTGTGTGAACTTTGCTGAGACCAACGCCTGGTGCTTGCATTGGCCCTCAAGGTACCCAGGACTCAGAACTAGCATTGTGTATCCCTACTTCCTAGAAAGAAAAAGTCACCAGACTTGAGCTGAGACCAAGCACAGGGAAACACTCACGCCCACCTACTCCTTTATTCATTCATTTTAGTTTAATCATTAAATTGATCTAGAAAGCACTTGCTACCCTGCCAAGCACACAGAAGCTGCTACACCAATGCACATATCTATCATTTCATCCAGTCACCCACCCACAGCTCTTGAGTGCACCATTTATATGCATGAAAGACCCTATTTCTTTCCAGATTTTGGACCAGCCCCTTTGGGCTTTACAGATCAATAGGAGTTCATTCTTCCAGAATCTCAGTCTAGCATGGGAGATTTAAGATGGACACTGATACATTTTGAATATTGATAACTGATAAGTCTAACATAAGGTAGGTTAACATAACTCTAACATAACACACAGCAGCTATCCCTAACAATAAAAAAAAAA
>CABHPR010127330.1:1368-44503 GCA_902168415.1 Peromyscus melanophrys | reverse complement strand
GAGCTGAACTTCAAAATTCTACATTGTGATTGTTTGTGGTTTTCTGTAATAGTCTCCATCTGCTGCAAAGAGAAGTTTCTTGATGAGGAGTGGGAACTATAATTATCTGTTGATATAAAGACACATATTTAGAATGTAGCCATGGATTATGCTGGCTTATGAAAGTGACAGTTATAGGTTCTTCAAGACCCACGACTGAGTAGTTTTCTAGGTTTCCAGTACTACGTGTTATTTTCCCCTTGCTGGGCAGATACAAGTTTGATTAGAGGGATATTGGTTACTACTGCCAAAGTATGTGTGCCATTACTGCATTAAGGTTATCATGCCATGCTGGTTGTTGTTGTGGTTAATAGGAATCATAGCTGGGTAGAACTGTTGGTCACTTGCCTCTTTTTGAAGCCTGCAGGGCACCTTCTGGTACCATGAAAGCTAGTTTTGAAAAAAATATTCATGCAAATAATATTAGGCGTATTAAGCAGGACATATATATGCATATATGTATATACTCACATATACTTATTCACCTACATATACATATATATGTATATATGTATCAACAATTTAAAAAAGAAGCCATGAATTTGAAAAAGAGAAAGGAGGTACATGGGAGGGTTCGGAGGGAAGAAAGGGAAGGGAGAAATGGTATAATTATATTATAATCTCAAAATAAATTATTTACATAAAAATAAGAACTATGTATGCTGAATGGTATATGTGGTGTTCTGGGGTTCAGTTGATCAGAGTTGGGGTCACTGGTGTGCTTCTTCTGAGTTCTGCTGAGCTCACTTGGGTATTGTCACATTGGCTGAGTCTTTTTCAGGCTAGAGAATGCTGGCATGATTAAGGAGCCTTAAATAACACAGCTCTGCATCACTGACTTCCCGACACTGATGGAGGACTTCTTATAGAGAAGTACAAGGACAAGAAATAGAAATGTGAAGAGGCTTGGATTGGTAGATTATTTTGTTGGCTAAAGTAAATTACATGTATAAATTCACAGTCACAGTTGGGAACCACAGCAAAATCACATGACACATATGGCTGTGGTAACATTGAAGATTTGGGATCTTAGTGCAATTGCCATCAACAGAATATAGCACACTGCCACTCTAAACCACACAAGTGAGTCTGGAAAATGAAAACATTTACCTGGACACATTGATAATATCCTTCTTTTTCTTCCTTCTCTTCCTCTTCCTTTCTTTTTTTTTTTTTCTGTTTCTTCTGTCAGTGAGCTGACAGTCATCTTTCTTCGTGTAGTACTGTGGTAGGTTGTTATCAAGGTCCCTAGATCTCTTTTCCAGTTTGCCTTTCCTAACACGTGGTTATTTTACCTCCTGATCATGAAGTCCTGTAAGAACCTTACCTGCTGGTTGAATTTCCTGATTGCTGCCTCCTGTCTTGCTCCTCCAATGTCCTCTCTGGCCTTTTTCTGGGAGTTTCCCTGATTACTTGCCCTGAACCCAGGGATCTGTAGAGTTTAGCAAATTCCAATATACCTTTAATATTGATCAATATTAAGTAGGAGAAATATGGCAAAGAAAATAAATAATAATTTTGCAAATGTAGAAGTGTTCAAAATTATAATTTCATTGGATTAAATATGATAAGCAAGAGATAAGATTTTTATAAAAGATGAAAGTACACATGAATTAAAGCAGAAGACAAATCAACCAGTAGCAATTGCTGGCAGTCTAGTGTGGGCAGAGTTCCTTGTATGTTGTGGTTATTGACTGAAATCAGCAGAAGGGGAGGGGAATGTTCAGTGGGAATGTGCAGACTTCTATAGCTTAGGAAAGATATGAACAGCAGCAACAAATGACATAAAGACTTGGAGCCAGAATCAGTGAGCATTATTTCTAACATTTGAAGATAATTTTTGGAGAATCCCAGAAAAATTTTAGAGAATTATTTTTTGATGTCTTTTAAGATTTTCTTATAAAATCAAGGTTCTCCATCAAATCTTAAATAACATATCCTCAATTTTGCCTGTTCCCATTATTTTGGAATATCTCCAGATATAAATTTTATTAGTAAATCCAAAGAAGATTTTGGCACTCAAACAGAACACAATAAAAATATGCCCAAGTGTAATTTATAAAATAATTAGAATAGCTTCTTTTAAGTTTCAGATTTTAAGAGTGTTACAATTATTTTCCATCTTAACTTGTATTACCAGCCTGAAAATATCTGTTTAGATCTAAAATATTTTCTTAGATACATAACTTAAGCTTTTATGTCTCTCAACCTTATAAACTTTACTCTCTTTTTGTAAGTTTCTTTTCTGAATTTGGTAACAAAGAAAACAGTAAACTATTTAGTCTCAACCCCCATCAGAGACCCAAGAAGGATAAAATATTACCTGAGTAAATAGGAAGTGCAGAGCAAACAACTCCCCAAACTATAGAAATGATATAGACAGATGGCTTCCTGGATAGTTACCCATGGTTCCTCTGCAATTTTGGGGCATACACCTTTGTCCTACAGGCCTAGAATATGTGACACACTTTTCTGTGAAGCAAACATTTTGAAGGACTGCCCTACCTTGTTTTGGCAAAGTTTGGCAGTCAGCTTCCTTTGTGTTCAGCTTGTCTATTTGTATAGCATACTCTAACAGTAGAAGCAAGGGCAGTTTCTTGTCCAGTGGCTAAATTTGCCACAATGAAAGCAAACTCCTTATGGGGGTTCTTCAATGTCCATCATCCTTTTTCTTTTTCTTTTTTTTTTTTAAGTAGATCAGTACTGTCAGGAGACATATCTCGCTGTCATGAAAAACCTTATGTTATTAAAACATCTTAAATACCACATTCTATAGATCTCTGAAGTGCTTGATGACTACCTATATATCTAAAATATCTGCTTGATCTTGAAAATGTATCTAACATGATTAGAAGTTTGATTTTTATAGATGACTAGCTGCAAACCAGCATTTCTTAATTATCTTAAACAGTGTGTAATAATAGCTTTTAAGAACTAGGATTTTACATTATGATTTTAATGGGAGTTGTATAAGTACAATACCTTACAGTATGTTGTGACAAAAATAATCTTAAATTTGTATCAATATATAAAAATCCATAGCAATTTAAAATATTTGAAACTAGTAGCTGCTTTTCAGTTTAAAAGTAGATTCAATAATCTACCCTTTTATCATATCATTCCTATATTTTCCCTATTTTCTTTTCAGAAAGAGATCCCTGAATCTAATCTTCTTTGGTTAGTTTTTTCCCCTGACCATGTAACAACTTGCAACAACTCCCTCAAATGATGACAAACATACATAACCTACCGAATGACCAAAAACCATCCACCTCATCTCTTGGGAATGTGAGTGTCATGTTATCTAGACTGTTTCCTGTTGTCTAGGGGAGACAGCATCATTAGGAATCCCTGCAAAAATTGGGATAATGGTTAAGTCCTGTGAGAGCTAGCTCTATCATTTGTTGTTCAGTCTCTGTGTTATAGGAAAGTTCAGGGCTTATCTGAAGTTCTGTCTGGAGTAGTCAGTCTGTGAGGCTGGACCATCTCAGCTAGCAGCTTTGAAGTTGTTCTGGATACAGATTTTTGAGGTAACTGTGACAGAGGCATTCTGAGAGGCTGAATCGCTGGGCTACTTGTCCTCATTGGTCATCTTGTTTTTTTTTTCCCTGAAAACACACAAACTTTTAAAAGTAACATGTATATCTGCTTTAACACATGTGTGGAATGTGCTGTGTGCACAAATCCGCTAAAGATAATTCTCTGCTTTATGTTTGAGAGGTAAAATGCACCTGTCAACTTTATAAGTCCATTTGGATTGCATAATCAGACTGTAATATAAATCTCCATCCATGCCATATGAAAGGATGGCATGCAATAATAAATCATGAGGACTGTGTAGCCAACAAGATTTATCATGTCTCATCCAGTCTCAGAGCTGTTTCCATAATAGAGGGATCAGCATATATGTCAACTGTCTTGTAGTTTTTCTTGGTTTCTTCCTTCATGTCTGTAGCCACAATTTTCAGGAGGTCTCTCCTGGTCATATTTGATCTTTATTAATTTTGAAGAAATCCATGGCTTTCCATTTTCCATGGAAACAAAAGCAAAACCTCTCCTCCAACGCAACACATTCTGACTTCCACTCAGACATTAAGACATCCTTAAAATATATAGGCTGGTTTAATTTAGTAGATTTTTTCTACAATCTAATGTCTCTTAGAAGAATTTGTCCTTCAATCATCAGCATTTAAAAAATTCAGAGTTAACAAAGCACCATGCAGGATCCTGATGCCTTGTGTATTTTTCATCGGTATGTGACTTATTCTTTTTATATTACTTTATTCACTCTTTAAAGACTTTACTTCATTATTTTTAAACTATTTATTTATTATAACTGTTTATACTCATTTCCCCCTTTCTTCAGCATCTAAGCACATTTTTCAAGCATACTGTACCTGTTCAGAGGTTTTTCTCAGTCTGAATTTGACTTTTTGCATGACTCTCTGACAGTATCAGCCAAGCCTTAAATGACCAGTCTACCTGCTGCAAGGCTTCACTTAGCACATGACACTGGTGACTGGTTTCACCTCCTCCCAGCCCAGGGTCAGTCCAGCAGGCTAACCCATTGGTTTTGGGCTGTAGCTGCTGTTTGATCTTCTGTGAGAGCCTAGGCTCATGTCCTCAGATACCAACCAGCTAGGAGCTGCTTTTACCTGCCCTAGCTCTGTGAAGTTGATGGGCCCATGCTGCACCAGGCACTTTTCCCTGAGTGCTGAGTAGGGCACCAGCTGCTCAAGTGCTTTATTGTACAGCAGAGCCTCTTAAAAGAGCCACACTTCTGTATGCTGCAAACTTGGGACTGCCTGAGAGACTGAGGTTAATGGCACGCTGTATCTATTAACTTTGTCCAATGGAACTTTTTTTTTTCAGCTTTCTCAGGCCATATATGGATACACATAGCCCCACATTGGGTGACAATAGTAGTCAGACTTTCTTTTGGACCACCAGCTCTCAAATAATGGCATGAAGACTTTTTATTAATTATGAAAGTTTGGCCTTAGCTTAGATTTTTTTCCCAACTAGCTCTTATAACTTAAATTAACCCTGTTTATATTAATCTACATTCTGCTATGTGGCTCATTACCTCTCCTTCATACTGTATATTGGACTCCCTCTGTGTCTAGCTGGTGAATCCCTTACACCTCTGATTCTTCCACCAGTTCCTCTCTCTCCCCAGAAGTCCTGCTTATCCTCTCCTGCCTTGTGTTGGTCATTCAGCTCTTTATAAAACCATACAGAAGCTGCCTTAGGCAGAGGCACATCTTCACAGTATACAAAAAGAGTATCCCACAATAAGTTACTTTTTTAGGAGTTATTGGTCAGTGAGGTCACATAGACACCAAAACATTACATATTATTACCATTCTAGATTATTCTCCAGAAAGTGAAGGTAAGATTCTATTGCTGAAAACACTACATGCTTGAGTCATAGAACATGGAAAAATCAAGCTGATACTGGCTTTGAAGCTTCATCCCTAGTGGCTATCTTTCATAGTACTGGATGTCACCATCCAAGCTACTGGGGGAGAAAATTAATTATTTCTCATACTCAGATGTGAACCCTGTGAGCTATAATAATGACTGGCTTGAAAAAACATGCCCACTGAGCAATGGTGACGTGAACACCATGGAAGTAAACATTCACATTCTGGTTGGATGTATGTCCAGTTACACATGGTAAAACCCAAAGCTGGCATCATTATTAGACTGAGACCCTGTGGCTAGGCAGATCATAGGCCCTAGGCGAGGTCCTACTACTATGATGGTACTTAATGGACATTGTATTAAACTTACTTCTAATGATTTATCATTATTCCCATAGACCAATGCCTCTCTCATCCTTCATTTGAGAGGATTTTAGTTGAAGTAGATAGTGATTAACACAGACACCCCCACCCCCATCCACCTGGCCAAGGTATAGGGAATGTGGAATTTTCAGCACTATGGAGTACATAGATAATGCAACCCCCCTCCCAAGGCTCAGCAATCATTGTGGAAGAGGGGGCAGAAAGAGTATAAGAATCTGAGGCAATAAATGTGTGCAAGAAAGCTTTATCTTTTGAATAATCAGGACAGCTGCACACATGAATCCACAGTGGTTGAAACAGCATGCAAAAAACCTGTTCAAGGGCAAGCCAGGCCAAATCCCACAAGGCAAGAGGGATTGATCATACAACCCCACACACACCTAGCCATGGAACTATTGACAATTGCTACCTCCTGGCTGAGGTAAAGAGAGTTTTCTCTAAGAGTGTAGCTCTTGATTAGTTGACCACTCTCCAGTAAGGGAACACACATCCATGGATAGCTGGTAACACAAATTGGTCTTGAAAGATTTAAGAAAAATGTGACATAAAATTGGGTGGCTAGGGAATGGAAGTGAATTGAGAGTTGTGTATGTGTGAATATGAATAAAGACATTGTATGAAACTTATAAAGAACTGACAACAGCAACAGCAGCAGCAGCAGCAACAAAACCTCACTAAAAATCTGTGAAGCTGACTGATGCCTGATGGCCTTGGGTTCCACATTCTGCCTTTCAAAGTAGACTTTGGTCCATTTGCATTTGTCTTTGTTCTAGCTGTTTATTCCCCTCCCACTCTTGGATGTGCACTCTGCCCTTGAGCCTCAGTCTATGACTGGGATTTTGCTGGACCTTGATTTTTTTTTTTTTCTGCTCTTTTTGTGGTAGCCCTCTGTTCCTCTGGACACACCAGTTCTCATCTCAGCTCAAGTGAGTCTTCTCAGGGAACAATGTGGTGACTCTGTCATATGAAAACACAAGAGCATGGATATTTTTAGTTTTATAGTGCTTTCTCATTCTTCTTTTGTTCAGCTAGACCATAAATGGGCACTTACAGCCAGTGTGATTGATCACCTGGGGACCATGACATAAATGCAGCAGGGCTAGCTTTGAGCTTTCCCAGAAAGTCCTCAAACTATTACTTGGGTCTTTATAAAAACGAGCACAGTTGGCTGCCTACAGATTCTAACTCAGATGCCTACCAGAGTGCTATAAAATGTATCGAAGATCAATATTAAGAGACTACTTGTGGAATCTGAAGATAGGGATATCAATGCCTTTTTCCCAACAACTTTTCTGAAATGGAGGTTTGTGTGTTAACTCATTTGCTTGTCTGACAGTATGTTCTCTGACTGGTGGATCATAGCTCTGAATTTTTTTTTTTTCAAGACAGGGTTTCTCCGTGTAGTTTTGGTGCCTGTTCTGGATCTTGCTCTGTAGACCAGGCTGGCCTCAAACTCACAGAGATCCACCTGGCTCTGCCTCCAGAGTGCTGGGATTAGAGGTGCATGCCACAACCACCTGGTTCATAGCTCTAAATCTGAAGACACATGTATAGCTCTCACCCCTCATCAATGAAGCTTCTTTTTCCAGAAGATGGAGACCATTACAGAAATCCATAACTGGTCACAATCCAGAGAACAATTGACCACAGGGTGTCCAATCTCAGTTGATATTTAAAATACAACACTTAAGCCTTGGGAAACATTATGGAAGAGGAGGCAGAAAGATTATAAGAGCCACGTCTGCTTCCAGAAAGTTTCCTCTATTTATGACAGGGAATGCACACCCATGAAATCTCAACATGGTTGCCTGAACAATGACAATACCAGTTGACATGCCATTGTGAATGGGAGAACAGCATGTCTCAGCTTCACCCCTAGATGAAAAACTACAAGCAATTAATGACTACTGAGAGGAGAATCTGTCTTCTCCAGGGATGAGGCCTTTGATAGGATACATCCAATATCACATGGTCAGCCCTAAATACATATAAATATAAACAATACCAAATACACACACACACATATGATTTTTCAAGATAATGTTTCTCCATGTCATTCTGGCTGTCCTGGAACTTGCTCTGTAGTCTAGGCTGGCCTCAAACTCAGAGATCTGCCTGCTTCTGCCTCCTTAGTGGTAGGATTAAAGGTATGTGCCACCACTGCCTGGCTGTATTTATACATTAATATATGTATATATGTAAAATAATACTTAAGGAAGAAGAGGTCATGAAAACATGTTACCCTCACTTACTCTAGAATTCCAGTTTGTGAGCCTATCTTACATAGAAATCTTGTGTGTTTCTTCCCAACTTCCCTTCTTTCAGTGTTTGGTGTTTCTGCAGAATCACCTCCATTCAAAGAGAATCTTGCATTGATGGATCAAGACTTTGAAAAAATACAGGCTATCATTGAGAAGTTTGATGAGATGCTATTGCTTTTGCTGTCTGCTGTAGGGAATGTGTGTTTAGAGGCTGCAACAGTGACAATGGACTGCCGTTGGTTAATGGGAGAGGAAACTTCAGGGCAGGGAAACCAGGCCAATGCCTGTTTGCTCTGTTTGCCCACAATGACTGCTACCTCTGTCTCTGCTACCATGTGGAGGTGAAGATTCAGTGCCTGTTTTCAAAGTTCCTAGTTACTGCTCACACGCTTGTATTTTTGCTATATTAATTCTTCCCTCTAGAGCCATTTGTTTATGAGAATGAATTTATATTTTCAAATTTTGCACTTTTGTGATTTTTGAGGTAGAGGTAAGGGGTGGAAAAGTGGTCTTCCAGGTGAAATCATGTACCACCCTGACCTGAAGTCCTTATTATTTAGAATGATAAATCCTCATTAAGTATGTAATGAGTTAGTTGAACACAGCCCTGAGATGTTAGTTCAATTGAGAGAGATTAAAAACAAAACAAAACATACAAAGCATGCTCTGTGGTAGGAATAATGAAGAGATACTTTATGGATTTAGATTTCACACTGGAGCTGGAACAGTGGCTCTCAGCAGGGCTATAGTGCCCCCTAAAGGGTGTTTTTGAAATTGGCCATAGTTATTTTGGTTATTGTAGAAGAGAAAGCCAGTATTTAATAGGTGGAAATGAAAAATATGGCTCATTACCTACAATGTTCAGGACCACCTCATAAAGCAGTTTGCAGAATTTCTTCTCAGATATCCTGAACATCTTTCTGACTTCCAGACAGAAGCTTATCTGTGTCAAACAATTGTTTTGAATAATCTAAATGAGGAATACATTCCACATATTAATGGTAAGTACTTTTCAAAAGGTATTATTATTAAATGAGTCTTCTAGGAATTTAATAACCATATTAATTCAGTGACATTTACACATTTTTGTTCAGAACTTTACCAAGAATTATTCACTGTTTCAAAAATAGTCATTTCACAGATAGCAACAATGTTCATGGTATATTAGTCATTAAACTCCAAATATTTTGTCATCTATGACCTTCATGAGCAATAAAGAAAATTAGAAATTCTTTTGAAAAGACTTATAATCTAATATTATTTGAAGAAACAACATGAACCAGAAGAACCTTATTAGCAGCTTATTTCTTACGAGAGCTTCATTTAACAGTCATTTTACATATTTTGACATAAGTGTGTTGCATAGTGATAAATGCTGAATACGTTGAAGCTGCTTGTCTTTATGCTCATATTATATCCAGAAGGTGGAACACAACCAGCAATGGTGCTCTGCAGTCATTTGTATAGAACTTTCTTTAAAAGAATTAGTAGTAGTAGTTTTTCAAATGGCATTTAGTATTGGTTATCCACCCTTTACTATTCTATCCTGTCCTCCTCCCTGTTTACTCCTCCTGTTCTGGTTCCCCCTTTACCTTCCTAGAACACTACATTCTATTTCCCTTTCCTTGTGAGATCCTCCCGACTCCCAGTCCCTTACCAACTGCCTAACCTTGGTGGTTATTCAGATTGTAGCATACATATTCTCTATATGGGAAGCAAATGACAGGGTCATTTGAACATTGGTGGAATTGGGATAAAGGAGGAAAGACAAAGCATTCTGGCATCCTTCAAGTGGGATGCCTATAATGTCCCAGGGCCTATAATGATGTTGTGACCCTGATATGTCTCCCTAACAAAGAAACACCATTGGTGAGTATTAGGGGAACTAGGCAGAGTATGATAATTAGCATCCAAGAGAGCAAAAACAGCCATGAGAATAACGGAAAGGGAAGTTGTATCAATAAGGGCATGTATCTCTCCCCAGGTATTCTGGTTGCGTGTCCTCGGTGGTTTGCATCACTTCCCCTTTGTCTTCTCCATGATCAACAAGCCTGGCATCTTTTTGACTGGAGGGGTCATGTCAGACATTGTTGGCTGGTGCCCAGACAAGGCAAGGTTGATTCTATGGGAAGGTACAAGCAAATCCCCTTCCAATTGTTAGAAGAGGGTTGGGGCCCTTCCAACACCTGTCAAGTGGGTCCTTCCATGGAACCAGAATGGGTGGTATGTGTGGTGGGTTTCTCCAGTGATGGACAACGGGGACTTTGTCCTGGGTAGCATAAACATTCAGCACATTGAGCGTGAATAATACCATATTTAATTGAATATTTGGTGTTAGGGAGCCCTGTGCTTGTTTGACTGTTTTTTAGTGTTTGGTGTGTTCTTTCAATGGACAGCTTGGCCCCGAGGTTTGTGAGGGATGCCAGTGCAGTAGACTGTTTTCCAAGCCTTGCAAAACTTTTTAAATTGGTGTCTCTTATAGTCTGGTCCATTATCAGTTTTGATCTGAAGAAAGGTTCCCAAAATAGTGAAGGTGGAGAGGATGTAGTTAATTAGTTTCTTTGAGTTTTCATTATTTTGTGTCATAGCCCAAGTGAAACTGGAATAAGTGTCAATAATGACAAATACAAATTTATGCCTCCCCAACCTAGAAAACAGGACCCTAAGAAAGACACAGGGATCCCCCAATGACAGAGAAATGGATGAGATCTACATGAGCAAACTGGACATGGGGGGGGGGTAATGAAGGGCAAGGATCGAGGGAAATAGAGTTTAGGGGAATGGGAGATACCAGCTGGATCAAGAACAGAGAGGGAGAACAAGGAAAACAAAACGAGACCATGATAAATGAAGACCCCCACAGGAATAGGAAGAAGCAAAGTGCTAGAGAGGTCCCCAGAAATCCATAAAGATACCTCCACAATAGACTACTGGCAATGGTTGAGAGAAAGCCTGAACTGACCTACTCTGGTGATAGGATGGCTGAACACCCTAACTGTCGTGATAGAACTCTCATCCAGTGACTGACGGAAGTGGATGAAGAGATCCATGGCCAGGCCCCAGGTGGAGCTCCAGGAGTCCAATCGGCGAGAAAGAGGAGAGATTGTATGACTGAGAATTGTTGAGACCATGATTGGAAAAAGCACAGGGACAAATAGCCAAACGAATGAAAACACATGAACTATGAACCAATAGCTGAGGAGCCCCCACCTGGATCAGGCCCTCTGGATAAGTGAGACAGTTGATTAGTTTGATCTGTTTGGGAGGCCCCCAGGCAGTGGGACCGGGACCTGTCCTTAGTGCATGAGCTGGCTGTTTGGAACCTGGGGCCTATGCAGGGACATTTTGCTCAGCCTGGGAGGAGGGGACTGGACCTGCCTCAACCGAATCTACCAGATTGAGCTGAATCCCCAGGGGAGTCCTTGCCCTGGAGGAGATGGGAATGGGGGCGTGGGTTGGGGGGAGGTTGGGGGGGGGCGGGAGGAGGGAGGACAGGGGAATCCGTGGCTGATATGTAAAATTAAATTAAATTATAAAATAAAATAAAAAAACCAAATTTATGCCTCCCAAATGAATGTGGGTGACATCAATCTGCCAGAGGGCATTGGCTTTAAGGCCTCTGAGATTGATGCCCAGTTGCTGTATAGCAGGAGTGTGGATTAGGGAAGCAGAAGAGGAGCAAGTTTTGAGAATAGATTTAAGATGTTTTATGGGGGCATTGGGGAATTTAATCTCAGTCTTCTCAAGTTGATATGGGTTAGCTGTGGGATTCTTTAGCAGTGAGGGTTGACATAGTGAAGGCCCTGGTTGTGGCAATCTTATTGGCCAAGGCATTACCATCAGAGATGGATCCAGGGAAGGATGAGTGTGACCATATATGGCTGATAAAAACGGGACATGCTCTTGTTTGGAGTATATTTGAAATATTTATTAGTTGTTGGGAGAGAGGATTACCATGAAGCTTGACATAAGAGTGGGCTAGCCAAGGGAGCAGGTCAACTGCATAAATGCTGTCTAAATATAGACTTGAATGGTTCTTTGAGGTATGTTAGAACCAGGAAGATGACACACACTTCCTTGAATTGGGGGAATTTATCTGGGAGGAAGAAAAGATAAGACTCAGTGTCATTGTCTTCTTGATATATTGCTTATGTGGCCCCTTGTTGAAAAGGGTGAAAGCAGTGGGGTCCGGGGGATAGGGGTTGGAGAGAATAAGCAGGGAGAAGCGGTGTGGTTGCCAGAAATTTATCCTTGGGGTAGTGGTTATCTGTTTTTCCTGATAAACTGATGAGGCTGTTAGAAACATAGTGTGGTTTCTCAGGAGCCATTGGCTGTCTGGGAGGGGGAAGGGTAAAACCACCATATGATTTGTAATCTGCACCCTCTTCCTGTCATTATAGTGGATAAAGCAGTGATCTTGGTTAATAATCAAGGAGCTCCCCCTATTGGTGTATGGAGCAATTCTAGGTTCCCCTGAGATTGGTACAAGGCTCCCACTACTGTGGGGGAGGAGATGAATACAAGGTCCTGGATTGGTTTGTGTGGATTGTAGCGAGCCAGGGAGATATTTTTAATGTGGCTGTTCATAGAACCTTGGCTGCTGGCATCAAGGAGCAAAGAGAGGAGGGATCTTTGTCACCCATAAGTAAGTCAACTAGAGGCTCCAATTGGCTGGGAGGTATGGGGAGCTGATGCCTCAGTCAATATTGCCTAAGGAGCTTTGGAACGTATTTAGGGCTAATGGTTTTGGGAAGTCAATAACAAGCTTAGCTGGCTACAGAAATCTCTGTTCCCAGGATGTGATGGGGTGGAGGACAAGTTGGATCTTATCTTCTGCTAAGGCCTCTTTGTTTTAGGGCCCTTGTGGCTTGCTGTTTAAGATTTTCTGAGGTTAGTTTTTGATCCAGTCTTTTGTCCTGCCACATTAATAGGTTGTCCATGGAATGATGTATGTGGAGACCTGATTTAATAAGGGCTTTTAATGCATGGGGTACAGCTTCCTGACAAGTGGTGACATGATTAGCCAGGTCTTAAGGGAGCATCCTTCACTCTTATCTATCAGCTGGTCCTGAGTTGTTCATTTCAGGTGAAGTGCTTGCAATCTTGCCATGGAGTGGTATTGAGAAGAAGCAATCTTTAGTATTTAAAACTAATATTGGGGTATTTACTGGTATGACAGAGGCAAGCCCTGGAGGAGCCTCCAGATCCTGATCTTCTTTTTGATTACAAAACCCTGGGTGATCCAGGGGCTTGTAAGGGGACAAATGTGTCCCATGTCTAATTGGCATTTAACCACCTATTACGAAATAGGTAATTTCTCCCTGTTTGAAGGCCACTGTTCCACCCAGACAGGATCTTCTGTGATTCCACTCTAGGTGGGGAGTGAGGGATTCAACAGTGGCCCCTAGAGTTGGGAGTTCTTCTGATCTTGATATTTTGGTAATCTTCTACCTGGAGACTTCCTCTTCTTCACTAGCAAGAACCACATTTAAGTCTTCTAAGATGTCTCTACCCAGCAAGTTAGTAGCCATGTCAGGCACTAGGGGTCTAAGAGTCCCATTTGTTCTGTCTGGTCTTTCCACCTATGAAAGTCTTGGTTAATGAACAATTGGGAGAGACCTCTTAGTCTCTGCTAGGAGGTTCCAATGTGGAGGAAACTCGGCTTAAGATAGTCTTGTCTGACCTTGTGTCTATTAGACATTTGGAGTTTTTATTGTCCATTTTTATTGAAAGTGTAGGGTGATATTTTTCTAGTATGTTAGTGACCCAGTACAATAACTTATTCTTCACATTAGAAAGACTATCTCTGCATGCCCCACACCATGGGACTCCTAAGTATTTCACTGGGGTAGAAGGCCCTTGGATTTTGGTTGGATTTCTTTCCCATCCTCTGATGTGCATGTGTTACCAATAAGTACAAAGTGAAGGTCTCTCTAAGAGGCCCAGGCATGGCAAACATGGCTCTGGCAGGTCTTTTCCTCCCCTTCCCCTCTCCCTAGCTAATCTGTGAGATTACATTCCTAAAGCTAGCTAGCTCCTAGCCACCAAGGTCCATTCCCTTATTTCGACACTTCCTTATGTCTGACTAAAGACTCCCAGGTCCAGCTATCAAAACACAAAGGTCCAGCAATCAAAATTCATTCTTTGGCTATAGTGGCTAACATGCCCAGTCAAGACTTACCAATTCGTCCTTGCACAGACTTTCCTCTTTTCTCCTTAAAAAAACTACTCCTGCCGGGCTGTGGTGGCGCATGCCTTTAATCCCAGCACTTGGGAGGCAGAGCCAGGCGGATCTCTGTGAGTTCGAGGCCGGCCTGGTCTCCAAAGCAAGTTCCAGGAAAGGCGCAAAGCTACACAGAGAAACCCTGTCTCGAAAAAAACCAAAAAAAAAAAAAAAAAAACAAAAAAAAAAAAAAAACACTCCTGCAGAAATACCTGCTGCTGTCTTTGATCCAGATCCAGAGGCAGCCCCACCCTTATCCCACTTGTCCCTCTAGGGGAATAAGTTTTCTTTGTGTTGAGAATTTTGTGTCTGGGTGTGTTCTGTGCCAACTCCAAGGCCCCCTTCACAAAGTGGTTGCTACCTCCTGTTCATTTGACACAATCAGTATAATATCATCAATATAGTGCACCAATATGATATTTAATGGAAGAGACAGATGGTCAAGATCCCTTCTAAGTTATGAGACAGGGCTAGAGAGTAAATATATCCTTGAGGCAAAACTTTAAAAGTATATTTGCTAGCCTTGCCAATAGAAAGCACATTGCTTCTGGTGGTCCTTGTGGACAAGTACCAAGAAAAAAGCATTTGATAGATCAATACATGCATACCAGGAGATACATACCATGTACCAGGAGATGCATACCATGTACCAGGATATGCATACCATGTACCGGGAGATGTGTTAATCTGCTCAAATAAGGACACCACATCTGGTACAGCAGCTGCAATCAGAGTCATTACCTGACTGAGTTTTCAATAGTCAACTGTCATTCTCCATGATCCATCTGTCTTCTGTACTGGCCAGATAGGAGAAAGATGTGGTGGGAACCACCACCTCTTCATCTTTCAAGTCTTTGGTGTGGCCCTAATTTCTGCAATTCCTCCAGGGTTGCGATACTGTTTTGAATTTACTATTTTCCTTGGCAGAGGCCACTCTAAAGGCTTCCATTTAGCCTTCTCAACCATAAAACCCCCACTTCACAGGTCAGGGAACCAATGTGAGAATTCTGCCAACTTTTAAGTATATCTATTGCATTTATACATTCTGAAACCAATCAACAGACCTCAGGATCAGTTCAGGAACTCATTGGACCTACTGTGAGTGAGACTTCATCCACAACTCCATTAATCACATCATTTTCATAATCCCCCACTTTAACTAAAGGGCTACAGTGTTTCTTGGGACCTCTCAGAATAAGTATCAATTCAAAACAAGTGAGTAATGAATAGGCCCCAGAAAGTCTAATTATTTTCTTGTCCTCATTGTACAGTTACCCCTGGGAAAGGCCATATGACCCTCTGGGGAAGGACTGCAGAAAGGATAATACTAAACCTTTTAGGAATTTTATCACGGTTCTTCCTCAGAGGAATTTGGTTGCTATTCAAAGGGTTCTGGGTTTGCAGGGTGACTATAGTCTGGAAATTGTTTCACAGGCTGAGATTCCCTTTTGCCATGATCCTGTATAGGCTTTCATTTGTTTGAAAAATTTTCTGCTTATACAGATCAAACAAAAATTCAATAGGCATCTTATCTATTTCATGTCTGGAAAAACCATGATTGATTAGCTAAGTACCAAAGACTCATATGAGTCATGCCTCTATAAAATTTACTTTGCCTGTGTTGACCCTTATGGGTTAGGCCATTATTGACATTATTTGTCTGCTACCCATTTACAGTAACTATGCTTTTGCATAGTTTTACCTTGCTTTTGGTGATTCAATACTGCTCTCTGGCCCTTGCTATCCTGGGGCCCAATTATACCCATTGCATTTAATCCATCCAAGTGAGCAGTAGCATCTCCAAGCCTAAGGTCTGACACAAGGAAAAGGGAGAGAATAAAGCTCCTCAAATGTGCTGGTGCCCTCTCATAATTTTGTGTCTTGTGGGATTAGTGAAGGGCGTGTCTTCTGGGCCTTCTCATTGTGGAGGATTAGGTTTTACATAGTGCACCCACTCTAGCTTTGTGATTTCCCTGAGCCTTAAATTCCCTTCATCAACATTAAGCCAAAGGATATCAGGTATCTCTATCTCCTTTTCAGTAGGCCATCTTTTGACAAATGCTTCAGCTAACCATTCAAACAAACTTTTCATACCCTAAAAAAAAAAAAAAACAAAAAACAAAAAACAAAAAAAAAAACCTCTGTGAGCTTCCATATTAAACCTAAAATCTCTACTCAGAGGGGCCTATCAATAAACTAGGCCTGATGTAGCTAGAGTTTTCCTGCCAGGCCCACAGTCAGGACAAATCTCTGTCACCCGCCAGTCCCACAGCCGCTCAGGCCCAACCAAGTAAACACAGAGACTTATATTGTTTAAACTGTTTGGCCTAATGGCTCAGGCTTCTAGCTATCTTGTTCTTACATCTTAAATTAATCTATTTCTATAAATCTATACCTTGCCATGTGACTCGTGGCTTACCGGTGTCTTCACATGCTACTTGTCATGGCGGTGGCTGGCAGTGTCTCCTCCCACCTTCCTGTTCTCTCAATTCTCCTCTCTGTTAGTCCCACCTACTTCCTGCCTGGCCACTGGCCAATCAATGTTTTATTTATTGACCAATCAAAGCAATTTGACATACAGACCATCCCACTGCAGCCTGATCCAGTTTTATGTTTCTTCCACCATTTCCCCACACCCTTAAATTTCATTTCCACACATATTCTCCAGACATCTGCTTTAATGAATTAGCAAACACATTAAGCTCTTTAGCAGTATAGCGCACTTCCTCATGGACTACACTTTCTACCCTCGCCCATCTAGGAGCCTGCTTTGCCTAAGTCTAGGGGAAACTATTGGTAGGCTTGAGGGACATTAGTATGGTTTTGCCTGGCATTTTCTTCAGAGAAAGTCACTGCTAGTTTAGAAGACAATGATGGATTAATTTCCTCAGTCAAAGGTGGAAAGGCAGTATTTCAAGGAGTGGGGCTGAGGGTAGAGAAGCTACTCGTTCAGGTGAGAAAAACCCTTGAGAATCTGAGGGCTCAAAGTTCTCAGCCTCAGTGGGGTCCTCTCACATATCCTCACCCCAAGTAACAGGATCCCATTCTTTACCAACTGATGCCCTAAGTTTAACTGGCAGTACCCTCTGGGGCTGGTACTTGAATTTTCACTGTAATTCAGCCAACCTTATTAGGAAGGCTTCAGTGTCAATTTCCAGAACTTGAGCCCTGTGGCTGCTGGGGAGAGGGAAAACACGATCAAAATATATTGTATGGAAAAAATTGTAATAAAAAATTGTATTTGCCATCACCCCAATTGGAAGTATTATTTGTATATTAAAATCTGAGAGTAAAAGAATGCTGCGATGTGTTGGGAGATTTCAGGAGAGAGGTAACGTTAGTATTCATCCCAGAGCAGAATAAATGGATTATTCGAGCAAGGTCCTAGCTTATTTATGAGAATATTTTCTACTTATGTCTTCCACACAGATGATGTGTCATCAATCTTGCATATATCTCTAATTTGTCCCATGTTATTTTCCTCTATATAAGCAATTGTAGTTTGCTACTTATCTTAATAGGTTGTATCCCAGGTGACCTCATGATGATCCTTTTTTCATTGCAATTTTGTATAGGTTGCTTCTGACTTTTTTCTTTTCTTAAACTTAAATGCTTACATTGTACACAGATATTTATTTTTCCTCTCTTATTGGAGATAAGACATTATGCCAATCATTTTGATTGAGTCAAGTCCCCTTCTCAAATTAACCTCAGCAGACTCATAAAGGTGGTTGTAATTTGATAGGACCTTTAATAAAGCAGTTAAGGATACATGGCACCATAAAGATAAGATCATGCCCCAGTGTGTATCTTCATAAAAAAAGGAAGAGTATTAGGCACTACTGGTGAACACATATAGAGACACAGATACAGACGCATACACAAACACACATACAGACACACACAGACACATATGAAGACACACATAGAAACACACAGACTCACACATGACACACATAAAGACAAAACAGATAAAGTCAGAAATAGGCACATATACACACAGACATATAGACCCTCCCCCACAATCACACACACTCACACACATGCCCAAGATGATTTGCACCTGTGGTTTGAGGGCAGTCAAGTTGAAAGCCAAGTAAGGCAGCCTTAAGAGAAATCAAACCTGACAACTCCTTGATCTTGACCCATTAGCCTGAGGAATTGTTTGGTAAAGAAGATTCTGTTTAAGTCAACAAGTCTGTGAATTTTGATATGGCAAACCTTGAAAACAAATATAGATGTATATGTTGGCAGATGAAATTGCTTAGGATTACCTGTTTTGAGCAAGTTAAGGAAGCACTGCAAAAATGTTTGTCACAATGGGGGTTTAATAGAATCCGTGAGTAACTACACACTGGCTTCCTTGAATTTTGTATCCCAAGAAGCTAAATGGGGCCACAGAATCACAAATGGCCTCTGGACTATGAGGAGAAGTACCTTTGTACCAAGTACCAAGCCAGAGATTAGTCAAGGTGTGGCCCTATGCTGCATTTCTACCTGTTACTTCATTAACAAAACCCAGAGCTAAGGGGGTGTATGGTGATATTTTTCTTTTGTACCAAAATGTTAATTGTATGTTAATAAATAAAGTTGCCTGGGGGTCAGAGCTATTAGCAAGCCATAGGAAAGCAGGGCAGTGGTGGTGTACGCTTGTGATCACAGCACTTGGTAGACAGAGCTAGGTAAGTGTGTTCAGGGATACAGCCAGCATTGGATACACATGCCTTTAATCTCAATACCAACCATAGAACACCTGGAGGTCTATACAAACAGGCCGTGATGAGGCAGTCCTGTGGTTGGGTTTACAACCAATGAGAAGGCAGAATGGAGACTATATAACGACTTTAACACAGGAAGTAGCGGCTCCTTCGGAGAGGTAGGATCACTGCAGGAGGAAGGGTAAGGTTTTAGCTCTTAGCTCTGACCTCTTGGCTTTCTTCTTTGCATTGGTTCTGTGTTTCTTATTTATAAGACGGTTGGTTACATCTACAGGGGTGGGGCATGAGAAGCCAGATCTCACAGTTCCAGAGCTGTCACTGGACGTCATGAGCCAGAAGTATTCCTTTCTTTGTCAGAAAGTTAATTCAAGGTGCTATAATTTATTGCTTACCCAGCTATTTAAAATGTGGTATGGACAGAGGGATGCTGCCATCACAGAACCTAACCTGAGTGTCACTGGTTGCACTGTCAGGTAACGGATGACAAGAAAAATCTTTATTGAAGATCAGAAAGATGGTGATGTATGGTATACAGAACCAGAATATGTCAATACCATCATTTTTGGTAATTTAGAAGCCTAACAAGTATAAGGAAGTGGTTACAAAGGAGAACATTAACTGTGTCCTGGGTGCTATGGTTGCATTTGCTAAGATTTTAAAAACATGAGTGAAATAGAGAAAGGAGCTGAATAAAATATGCCATTGAATAGGGGAGCCCATACTTTCCATTATTGGAAAAGCCAAATGTTTCATGATCGTACATAAATAGGTAATAGAATGAAGAATTCAGAAAAATAAATGCCTTGAAAACAGCCTTGATGCAGGTGAAGGGGCTTGGACCCGCTTCAACCGAATGTACCAGGCTCTGCTGACTGCCCATGGGAGGCCTTACCTTGTTGGAGGAGGGAATTAGGGGTGGGTTGAGGGGGAAGGCTGGGGGGTGGGAGGAGGGAAGAGAGGGGGATCTGTGGTTGGTATGTAAAATGAACAAAAAATTTCTTAATAAAAAAAGAAAACTCAGATAATGCAAAAGTTTCAGGAAAAGATTAGACTGAAAATTTAGTTTTGTAGTAGACTAGCAATTTCTTGATAAAAACTAATGTATTTAAAACAAAACAAATAAACACAGTCAGTCATGGTAGTGCATGCCTATAATCCCAGCACTTGGAATCTGGAAACAGAAGGAGAGCAAATTCCAGACCAACTTGGACAAGGCAAGACCCTATCTCAGCAACATCACTCCAAAATAAAGACATGTCAAAAAAAATCCATGAAGACACCACCACAATAAACCCTCATGTAAGATTGATACCAGTACATCCATGACATCTCAAAAATATTTGATGTAGTAGTTCTGGAATATTGCTCTCAGAAGTAGATGGATGGATGTACTATGTATTATTTGGAGAGTTAGCTACAAATAAAACCCAAGTTTTGTAATAAAAAAAAGGAAGTGCCTGTTGGTAACTGATCACAATGGCTTAATATATTTTTCATTTGGCCTACTCAATATACATTCAATAAGTCTCACCGAGTCATCACCCACCTGAGCTCAGCCTTGCAGTTTGTTTCCAACGTATGGATCTGACACTGTCACCAGAGCTGAGTTGCAGGTGGAGCTAGAGGTCCATGGTAGATTTAATTGCTTCAGTGTTGAAGTAACAGAAACATTTTATGTGGTATGTTAAGAACGATATGCTATTTTATTTCATTTCCTTGGTAGCTGGTGAGGTTGAGTGTATCTTCACACACACTGGCCATTTGAATTTCTTTTAATTATAATGTCTCTTTTCCTTTCCAGTCCTGGTTAGTTTTTTATTATTACCTTGACAGAGAGTCATCTGGTAAGTGGGAACCCCAACTCAGGAGTTGCTTAGATCAGAGTAGCTACTGTCCTAAGTTAGGAGGATCTGGGGTGGATAAAACAGCTAGCTGAGTGAGCCAGTAAGCAGTATTTCTCTATGGTTTCTGCTTTAGTCCCTCCTTGGGTTCCTGCCCTGACTTCCCTCACCCACAAGTGTAATCCAAATAAATCCTTTCCTCCCCAAGTTGCTTTTGGTCAGAGTATTTTTTTTTTTTTTAATCACAGCAACAGAAAATGAACTAATATGGAAACCGATACTGAGAGTGGGACTTGGCTGTGGTAAGCCTGATTATGTGGCTCTTAGATCTTTGTTTTATGGGAGTAATGTAGAAGATTTTAGAACTTTGGGTTAGAAAAACCTTTTGATGCTGTAAGCAGAGGTTAACAAGCTGTTCTAGTGGGAGTTGGGAAGACAGTGGTGCTGAGAGAAATGTGGTCAGTGGAGGCCCAGCTTACGAGATTTTTAGAGGGGAAAAAGGACTTTACTAATAACTTGGATAGAGGCCATTCATGTGATATTTTGGTCAACAATCTGTGGTTGGTACTGAAGAATTAATTGGGATTAAAAGGCACCTGCACCACCGAAGTGAAACCTTCTGTGCTTCACTGAAACAACGAATGCTGGTTATGGGGAGCTGGAAAATCAATTGTGATTAATAAGAGATCAGCATCATGGAGATGAATGATGTGATTCACTGGGGAGAAAAGTCAGCATACAGAATCTCTAGTTAAAGGAGGCCAAGGCTGCATGTTAAGTTGGTAACTGAATGTGGCAATGCACAAGAGTCATTAGGAGTTCCCTTATGCTATGTATTTTATTTTACAGATAAGATTTTGTATACTTAGGTTAATAAAAGGACAGATGTATTGAAACTTTATCTTGACACATCAAGTGTTATAGCACTGGAAATACCTTCCACATTATGTATCCCCAACCCCTTATTTGTAAGTTGAAAGACTCACAAATAGAGGTTTTTATGTGGTTTATTAAATAACACATGCTAGATTTCATGGTCAGTTTATTGTGCTAAAAATCTTGCCTAGTACTCAAAGCTAATCAGTCCCATAGTAGATATATTATTTTGTGGTGATACATTGAAAATACCCAGCTAAATCAAGAGCAAGGAAATGATGACAATTATTAGTACCACTCTGACACTGTGCTAGAGGTCCCAGGCCAATAGGACAAGGAAAATGATGTTTTATATTCAAGAAAATAATTCTAATCCTGATATTTGAATTCAATAAAACAGTTGCCTGGTATGCACAAAGATCTACACTTGTTCTTCAGCACTGCAAAAACTTATGAGGAAAAGAACACATAGGAAAGGTTCTAACATGACAGTAAAGCAAAAGACTGCTACGCTTGAAAAACACTAAAAAGAAAAGGTCTTATTTTTAAAGGGATAATGTAAAGTTAAGAATGACATAGGAGCTAGGGAAAATATTTGGAGTCTATGTAGAGATCTACAAAAGAGTATCTGTCATATAATCATCAACTGAAAAGAATCAGATACCCAAGAGAAAAATGAGCAAACCAGAATAGACTGAGAAGCTGCACACTGTGGAGCAATGCTAGTCCAGGATATATGAGACCCTAGGTTTGATCTACAACACTTCAAATAAAAGAAAAGGAAGAAAGGAAAAAGGAGGGCAGGGGAGAGGAGGGAAGAGGAGGGGATGGAAGGGAAGGGAAGAGGAGGGGATGGGAGGGAAGGGAAGAGGAGGGGATGGGAGGGAAGGGAAGGAAAGGGAAGGGGATGGGAGAGGAAAGGAAGGGGAAAGGAAAGGAAGGGAAGGGAAGAGGAAAGGAAGGGAAGAGGGAAGGAAGGAGAAGGGAAGGGAAAGGGAAGGGAAGAGAAGGGGAAGGGAAGAGAAAGGAAGAGGAAAGGAAGGGAAGAGGAAAGGAAGGGAAAGGAAGAGGAAGGGAAGAGGAAGGGAAGGGGAAGGGAAAGGAAGAGGAAAGGAAAGGAAGGGAAGGGAAGAGGAAGGGAAGGGAAGAGGAAGGGAAGAGGAAGGGAAGGGAAGGGAAGGGAAGAGGAAAGAAAGGTAAGAGGAAGGTAAGAGGAAGGGAAGGGAAGGCAAGAAGAAGGGACGTGAAGGGAGGGCAAAAGAAGAGGAAGGGAAGGAAAGAGCTAAAATCTCAGGAAGACTACTATGAAACAGTATCTCATAGAAATGACTGCATAAACAAGACCAGAACAATGGCACTATCAAAGCACATGCTAATGCAAAAGGTGGAAAGTTTCATGGAGTCTCACCCCTAGACAGAACTACAGGTAACAGTAGTAAAAAAAGAGTTAGCTTTGTCCAGGGTTGAGCTTCTTTATTGGTTATCCATATACACATGAACAATGGAAGTGGACTTAGAAGATTGTATTTATATATTTGTGCACACATAGGCATATGTGTGTATGTGTGTAAAACAATAATATTTAAAGAAAAAGAGGTGTCAGTTTGAGAGGGGGTGGGCATGAGGGGGTTGGAAGGAGGGGACCTGAGAAGGATTGAAGGAAGAAAGGGAAGAGGGGAAGTAATGTAATTATATTTTCATTTAAAGTGTTATGAAATTTAAGGCAAAAATAAAACAAAGAAGAGTCTACACATTTGAGAGTGAGAAATATTGGGGGAGTAGTAGAGGAGAAATGGGGGTAGGTATGATTATATTTTATTGTATATGTATAAGAACTTCTCAAAGACTATATTTAAAAAATACTATGATTTTACAAAGATGGAAATGACACCCACAGATCCCGCTAGCCCAAAGGTCAGAACTGGAGGTAGGACAGGTACAGGTCCAAGCAGGGTGCACACAGTTCCAGCATTTTAATATGTGGAGATAGAAAGAGCTACAAGTAGATACCACATGTAATTTGGGAAAAGATTTCCAGGTAGTAATCTTTCTACTAACTGCTAAATAAAA
The DNA here is from genome assembly GCA_902168415.1 of Peromyscus melanophrys. NCBI lineage: Eukaryota > Metazoa > Chordata > Mammalia > Rodentia > Cricetidae > Peromyscus > Peromyscus melanophrys. The sequence goes on along the minus strand of CABHPR010127330.1, from coordinate 20,665 downwards.
TTTTCTGCTCACTGTCTGCACCAGATACATTCTTAAGGATAAAGCAGTCCTAGCTCACATTTGCAATTTTTGAACATTTTGGAGTCAAAATGTGGCCATGTTTGGAAAGCTAATCCCATGGTTTCATCCCCTTACTTGACCTTCAGCCTCTCTCTCCATCCTTGGCTCCATCCTGTACTGTGAGAGCCAGCCTTGTCTTTATGAGGATACTCTACTGGGTACTCTCCTGGGTACTGTACTTAGCTTATATAGCCAAGCTCCAGTCCTATGTGGTGCACATGAACTACTCAGCACAAATCTCAAGCCTGCTGCTCTGATGAAAGAGACCTGGAGAAAGTCCTTGTGCTGTTCTCAAACATGTGTTTAGGGTTGTTTTGAACATGGCATTCTGGTACTAAGCATCTGGAGCTTGGACCATAGGCTATGGGAGGACCTTTCAGCCCTTTTCATACTTTACAGTGACCACAATCTGAGCAAGGAAAAGTGGGCCACCTCTAGACATAGTGGTCATGGGAAGGCACCCTCTAACTCAACTACGAAGGGATTTATTATTCTGAACACTGTAAAATGAAAGAAGGAGCTTTTACTAGAGAGGCAAAACATGACTTCTCTTATAGCACAAGTTTCTAAACCCACACAGGGTTTCAAAATTTTTACAACAATGAGACACCTCTGAAAACACAGTGCCCGGAAAGTAATCACAATCCAAATGGGACAAATCCAAGGTGTGTGAGGCAGTACTTGCCTGTGTTGCATTATGGGACTTCAACTGCAGTCTTGGTTGAAAACATGATATGCACACTTTGCACTGTGCACACAGGCCATCAAGTCATGCAGAACCAACATCCCTACCAGAAACATCCGCTTTAGATTTGACAGCTGCATGCTATGAACAGTAGTGCTTTTACTGCACACACAAACCTTTCTGTCTTTGTAGAAGCACGATGACTTCTTTGTAGAAAGCAACTTTTAATGTTTTCTTGCCAACATTGTGTAAAAATTTTCAATTTCAAAAATTGCTGTTTGTCACCCTTGTGGTGGTACATACCTTTAATCTCAGCACTTGGGAAGCAGAGGCAGGAGGATCTCTATGAGTTCAAGGCCAGCCTGGTCTATCTAGTGAATTCCAGGACATCCAGAACTATATAATGATACCCTGTCTCGAAACAAACAAAGAAGTTGATGAGCTCAGTTTCATTAAAAAACAAACAACAACAACAAACAAAGCAAAACCATTAAATGAATTTCAGCTTAGTAACTTCAGAGTTTCTAGCAATTTATGAAATGATCCTAAATATATCTCTACCATTTATATTACATATTTGTGCAAAGTGGGGTTCTCAGCCCTATGATCGTAAAAATCAAGATATCGATCATTTCTGAAAAACAATGAAAGTGTTCCATGTCATGCAGCCTCAACTACTCAGCCAAAAATAAGCAAATGCATTCATCTCACTAGAAAACAAATTTGCTTTTATCATTAATAAGTAGCAAAACTAAATGCATACTAAAAATTGCTTTAAAATAAATTTCTTTTTTATAATTGTTTATTTATTAGAGCATTTTGATGCTTAGAGTACTACTGAGCAGAAAGGATAGAATACAATGCCCTGGACCCACACTTAACTTCTGTGCAACACTTTCATACATAAATTTAATTTTTTTATTTAATTGTTTTATTTCTGTGAGTCTTTACCTGCTCGACTATATGTATACTATGTGCATTCCTCGTTCCCATGAAGCTCAGAAGAGGTTCATGGATTACCTGGAACTGGATCTATGGATGGTTATGAAACACCACGTGGTTACTGGGAACCAAACCTGGGTCTTCTGTTGTGGGATATTTGTACAGTGTGTGAAGGTGTATTATTGTGACTGGTATAATAAGAGGCTGAATGGCAAATAGTTAAGTAGGAGGTATAGGTGGGACTTCCAGAGAAAGAACTCTGGGAAGAAGAAGGGCTGAGTCACCAGAAGGTACAAGATGGAAGAGAGGTAACACCACGTGTTAGAATGTAGATTAATATAAATGAGTTAATTTAAGTTATAAGAGCTGGTTAGGAACAAGCCTAAGCTATAGGCCAAGCTTTCATAATTAGTAAGAAGTCCCCATGTCATTACTTGGGAGTAGGACAGAAAAAGACTCATCACATCTGCAAGAGCAGCAAGTACCTTTTTCTTCTTTTTCTTTTTTTTTTTGTAACAGCAGAAAATACTTTACTTTTTATGTGAAATTCATATCCAATAAAACTAAATGCATTTATATTTACTAGACTATGATCACATCATCTTATAGCATGATAAAATAAAACTCCTTATGATGTATTATCAGTAAATGTTTAATTGGTCTACCTATTTTATACACTTGTATACCTGGGGTCCTGTCAACATTTCTCAGATGCAAGTGGACCATTTAGGAAGATGCGTTTGAGAGAAGAACTCGTCCATGGAGGCACAGGCACTGCATGCATCACTTCCCAGTGTGCCTGACTCTTGGTGTGGTATTTCGAGTCTGGTGACTTTCTTTCTTAGCTTCTATGTACTACTCATAAGGTTTGCTGTTTACTGTATCCACAGATGAGAAGGAGTCAAATATTGACAAGTCAGCCAGGCTTCCAATCAGGAAAGTTTCATGCCCTTTAAAAACATGGTCTCTGCATGGCAGCAATTTTAGTATATAAAGCTAGATAACTTTATGGTCATTGTACTGGCTGGTTTTGTGTGTCAACTTGACACAAGCTAGAGGTATTAGAGAGGAAGGAGCCTCAATTGAGGACATGCCTCCATGAGATCCAGCTGTAAGGCAATTAGTGGTAAATAGGGGAGGGTCCAGCCCATGGTAGGTGGTGCCGTCCCTGGGCTAGTAGTCCTGCATTCTATAAGAAATCAGGCTGAGCAAGCCATGTGAAGCAAGCCAGTAATCAGCAACCCTCCATGGCCTCTGCATCAGCTCCTGCCTCGAACATCCTGCCCTGTTTGAGTTCCTGTGCTGACTTCCTTTGGTGATGAACAGCAACGTGGAAATTTAAGTTGAAGAAACTGTTTCTTTGCCAACATGCTTTTTGGTCATGGTGTTTTGTCGCAGCAATAGAAACCCTAACTAAGACAGGCACTTTACCATTTGGGTAAAGGTGCATCCCTGTTAATTTTCATATCTTTCCCCTCCTTGTTTCTAAAACATCTTTCAATCTACTTGGAATTGATTGAACCTGGTAGTTCTGAACTTGGAATGCCAGAAGACTTTTCCATAGTGGCAGATCATGTATGTCTTGCTGAAAAAGATGGCTTTGGACAGACAGACTGAAGAGACGTGTACTCCTTAGCAACCCATCTCTCACAGTGTCACAGCTCACTTCTTGGCTGAAAAGGAAGGAAATTATGTAATTATATGATGCGATTCTGGGATGTCTTCTAAAGTCAAGAATTTATTCTAAACTTTATGTTTCGGTTTTAGTTTTTTTTCATAAAACTTAGAGTTCAAATACTGACTACCATTACCTTTAGAAAATAAGGTTTAGTTTATAGGTACTTCTATACTCTACAGAGAGATATGAAACACAGGCTGAAGAGTTACACCTCTATTTAGTAAGGCTCTAGTTTAATACTTATTTGAAAGCCAGCTTTTTGTTTTTGAACACAGTAAGGATTGAGGAAAGACTTTGAACTAGCTTTCATGTAGTCCATGTTTAAATTTAGGTTGTTAAAGCACAGGATACCAACAGTCTGGCAGAGAATAAAACGCCCCTGCACAGATCAGTCACTTGAGGCTTTGCTGCTGAGGGTCATGATGAGACCAGGTACTAACAGCTCAAGGCTTCACAGCCTCAGCACGGTGCGCACATTTGAGGGGCTGATTCTTTGCAGTGAAGCTATTTCATACTCTGTGGAAGGTTTAGCAGCACCCCTGGCCTCTGCCCAGTAGATACCACTATCTCATGTTCTGCTTCCCCAGTTGTGACAAGAAAAACATGGCAATAGACATCACAAAATACCTCTGACTGAGAATTTTCTAGTAGCTGGTTGACTTTCTACTCTTGCCTCTGAGTTTCAGATAAGAAGGTAGGGCGAGAAGCCTGTACAAACATCTTCTCATGCCTCATCCATCCTTCTGTACTCTGTGCTACATCCTTTTCTTTTTGCTTATGTGGTTCAAAGTGGATTCAAAGTCATGGTCTACCTGCCACTTCCCTTTCTTGTCCCAGGGTTACAGACACGAACCACCCAACCTGGCATTATGTTTTTTTTTTTTTATTTTTTTATTTCACTCCTTGGTACTAAAATATCCCAAGAGAACTAAGGAGACCAGCTGCTAGTATTTTTCCTTCCAGATAAATGTTAAAGCATCTTTTTAACCTGCCTTGTTATTCTTCTCTTTCACTGACCCTAGAAATGCAGTTTGTAAAAGTAATGCTAATTGCAGCCATCTAAGTAATCACTTGTCATTTATTCCAAATTGCTGTGTAATGCTGCTATGATTATGCATACCATTAAATCAGGGTCATGCTAGCTTTGTGGCAGGTTCTGATTGGTCATGCCACTAAATCACATTCAGGATTCCTAGAGCTGTAGGATTGTTGCTTCTATGACACTGGGACCATTTTTTATAACTCACAGACTAAGATGGAGGAAAATTTGAAAGAACATGTCTCCTCCTCCCTACCTCAGTGTAACTGTGACATTGACATTGTTTCTGTCCTTGCTATCTTTGGGTCTCAAAAATTACTTCTTGGATCTCATACCATACATTTTCTTCACAAATTCATCCTTCTGATATACTTAAAAAGTGATTTCTTCTAAAACGTGCTTTAAAAATCTGTCTAAACCTTAGCAAGCAAAGCTGACAGATTAAATCGAAGAAGAGGGGGCAGAAATAGTGTAAGAGCCAGAGGTCCAAGGTGCCTACTGCTCACTAGTCTTCCCTAGACATGACTGGAAAAATGCAGCCACAAACTCTCAACAGCAAGGATGTCTGAACACAAACATTTGAACATAAACAAGGGGGATTCTGTAAGGCCCCATACCTATATGAAAAGCTATAGTTAATGGTTGCTGAGAGAGTGAGAATTAGTTTCCTCCAGGGAAAAGCTCTCATGTAAGTTGTTCAGTCTCCAATGGTCAGTCATGAACACATACACATATGAGCAACATTAAACTCAGTAGGTTGTATATATGTATATGTGAGTGTGTATGTATAAATATATATATATATAATCGTTACACATATTGTTACATTTATATACACAATAATTTTATTTTGTTACATATATACAAATACACACAAATATACATGTAACAATAATAGTTAAAAAAGAGTTTATGAATTAGGGAGGATGCACATGGGAAGAATTTGATAGATTAGGTACCCCTTTGACTATTATCTTTGGCAAACATGCAATGCTGTAAAATTTTGATCATTACCCCCCCCCCCCCCCCCCCACTGCCCATTTCCATCTCCTCCAGGGCAAAGATTCCCCCGAGGGTTGAGATCAACCTGGTGGACTCAGCCCAGGCAGGTCTAGTCCCCTCCTCCCAGGCTGGGCCAAGGGTCTCTACTAAGCCCCAGGTTTCAAACAGCCAATTCATGCACTGAGCACAGGACCCGGTCCAACTGCTTGGATGCCTCCTAAACAGATCAAGCCAATCAACTATCTCACCCATTCAGAGGGTCTGATCCAGTTGGGGGCCCCTCAGCCATTAGTTCACAGTTCATGTGTTTCCATTTGTTTGGCCACTTGTCTCTGTATTCCATCCATCCCTGGTCCCAACAACTCTTGCTCACATAAACCCTCCTCCTTCTCGCCAATTGGACTCCCGGAGCTCCACCTGGGGCGTCCAGACTGTTCATGTAGATCTCATCCATTTCTCCGTCATTGGGCAATCCCCATGTCTTTCTTGGGGTCCTGTTTTCCAGGTAGCCTCCCTGGTGTTGTGAGTGGCCGTCCAGTCATCCTTGTTCCACAACTAGTATTCTCCTATGAGTGGGTACATACCATGTTTGTCTTTCTGAGTCTGGGTTACCTCGCTCAGGAGGATTTTTTCTAGATCCCTCCATTTGCCTGCAAACCTCATGATGTCATTGTTTTTCTCTGCTGAGTAGTATTCCATTGTATATATGCCGGGAGGGCAGGGTGGGGGGGAGGCGGGCGGGACGGGAGGAGGGAGAACGGGGGAATCTATGGCTGATATGTAAAGTTGAATTGTATATTAAAAAAAAAAAGAACAACCAGTAAAGAATGATTGGAACAAAGAAAAAAAAATTTTGATCATTATTTTTTTGGGTACAGCCAGACACTTAATATCTTGTTACTATTATGTGTTAAAGAGTATGGTAGGACATCTAGCTTAGTACACATAAGGCCCTGGGTTCAATCCCAGCATTGAAAAGGAAAAGCAATTCTCATCCTTATTTTCCTTGCCAATAAATTTTGATTCAATTTGCAAACATCCTTCCCATCTGATTTAGCCAGAAATCTAACAGGCCCTGGTTTCAGCCCTCACGTAGACTGTTGGCCAATTCTATGTCCATTTTCTTGGTTTTAATGCATGATACAATGTTTCATAATATTCTGTGGAAGACAGTTTGTCCTGATGCACCATTCTTTGTGAGCAAAAGGACTGCTGATTTTTGGAGTGCTTCCTGGTGGAACTGGAGGAAATGGCTCCCGTTCTGAGTTGTGGACACACAGTATTCTAGCATATTCTGGAAAGCTTTGTGGAAACTGCCTTTAAAGCCAGGGACCCAAGCTGCGGCTTTATCTGCTCTGTGAAGAATACTATAGTTTTGACTTATAGCTGAATTCTGGAGTTTTCTTACTGGCAGAAGTGAGAGGTAAGAAAGGAAGGCAGGCTGAAGCTGGGCACAGGCTAAGATTTGTAACTATGTTTGACAGACAAACTTGTTTTTTAAAAAAAAAATCAAAATTTCACAGTTTTTTAATTAAAAAATTTAAATTCTTTTGCATTTCCTTTAAAGTGACACCATTAATGTGGGTTTTACACCTGTCTCTCTGAATTGCCCTGAGAACTGTCCCCAGTGGGAAAAAAAAAACATTACTGATAGTTTTAAGTGCTTATCCATTGTGTCGGATGAGCAGGGGTTACAACAGCCATTTCCTGTCAGCCTTGCTTGCCAAGTTAAACAAAACAAAACAAAAAAACCAAAAAAACTGTTCATGACTTAGGTTGCAGTGATAAACCTTGCCACTAGACAGAGCTGTTTGTCTTATTTTTAAACACTGCATGCTTCAGGTTTTGCAAGAACGTTGGAGCTGATAGAGAGAGGAAGCAAGCTACAGAAGGTAATATCTTTCATGAGATGGACACTCTTAATGAGTGCATCTCCAGTTCTTGTGCTGCTGGTACATAACTTCCAGGTTGTCAGTGTTGGTGTTAGTGGGGAAGAGGAGACACTGCTCTCAGACTTTCATCCACCACCAGGGAAATTTCAATAGTTAATAAAGCACAGAGTGAATTATGCAGTTTTCTCATTCTTTTATATTACAGTAGATTAAGTCAGACTACCACACTAAATTCTAACCTTTTTATCTGGACAATTCATGGTAATTATCCTCTTCTATTTTCTATGAAAATATTTTAATTTATAAAAACAGAGATTGGTATTATACAAAGGTTTGGCTCAATAATTTTCTGCAACTATATGAATTATACCTAAAATGTTTAAATTCTGTAATCTAAATTAATCATTAGCCTAACCAATAAAGCCTTGAATTCTGCAGGTTTTGTTAGAACAGGCTCCTCTGAGGAGAGATTTGGGCACAGAACTGAATCTATATGGGTCTTTCCACATGTGGCTCTCTCTCATTCTCCAGGGACAAGCCTCTACAGGCTTCAATGAGTAGTTCTTGAAGTTTGCTCCCTGGAAAGGCAACAGCACTGTAGTTCAATGGAGAACACATGGGAGTCACAAACAGAGCACCATGGTGTTAGGGAACAGGAGAGCCAGCATAGGAAGAGGTAGGAAGTTCTGTGACAGCTAGATAGCAAGTCCAGGAGCTGAAAGGTGGGGTGATATCTCCAGGCAGAAGAAAGAAACATGTTTGATCATTTCATGTACTTGATCACTTCCAAAATATCAATAAGCTGTTGGAGATTCTATTATAATAGTGATAGGCCATAGAAAACAAAATTCATTAGAAATTGGATTATTATTACCTTTAGAAAAAAACAGAGAATTGCATAAGAAGAAATAATCCACGTGTTGTGAAGCTTTAACTGGCAACAAACATCATCAGTCCTGTTCTATTAACAGAAACAATCACAGAAAAACCAATATTACAATATTTGAAACAAAAAGGATGATAGATTACCCAGTATGAGGAAAATACCAGAATCAAAGCACATTAAATAAAGGAATTTAAGAGATAATCTGAATTAATTTTGCAGCAGTTTTGCTTCTATATGTAAACATTCAATATAGTTGAGAGTTAGAAAAGACCATTTGAGATGGCCAAATTTGTCACACACTGGTAAATGAAAATTTTGCCGACAGCCATTCTTAAAGTGTGGTTCCTGGATTAGCAGCATTAAGAAATGCAATGTTAGAAATGTTAGTGCCCCCTTATTTATAAATGTCTATGTATATATTAGTAAAACGTCTTTCCAGGTGACACAGATGCGTGCTAAAGCTTGTGAAATTAAGATTTATAAAAAAAAATTATTCACAGCAAAACAATAACTATTCAGGATTGACAGGGATTTTTAAATTGTCCAAGAGATAAAAATTAGTCAATTAACCCCAAATCTAATAGCACCTTATTGTATTTTCACTGCTATGTAATCTATTTTATTTTCCATAATCCCGTTATACGAAATCTGTTTTATAGTTTTGAAAGTGAATGTTAATTCTTGCTGGATTAAAAAGTTGAGTGAAGTACCTTCCATTATAACTTGTGGTTATTTGAGAATTTTTTGGCTCATATATGAGATCTATCAGACCTCAAACAGAATCCAAAACAGATGTTGTTCGTAGTGGACATCACTTGTTGGCATCTCACAGAACAGTGCAGTGCTGCTGTTGGCTTCTGGATGTCTGCTGGCCTTTATATTTCCTCTCTCAGTGATTCAAACCCACACCTGACCAACTGGCCAAGCTATAGACATGGGGTTCTTCTGTGAATTCACTCAGTACATATTACTCATACTGTCCTAGGAGCTGCGGTTACTATGATGAACAAAGTAAAGTAAAAATCTCTGGCTTGCTAGGACTTCTTCCAAGATGGGGAACATACACAAGTAAGCATATTACATTTAAAAAAAAAGGGTAAGGATTATGGAAAAAACTTGGACGTGCTCTTGAGGATGTTGAAACAGTACTGACACGGTCAGGGAGGGCTCATGACAAGAGGTGACAGTGTGGACTTCACCCTTCCCTGGGCAAAGCAACAGAAAGAGTAAGGCCTGTAAGGCAAGATTGTGGTGGGATTACCTGAGTGACACCGACGTGGCAGTGTGTGGGAGAGTGAACTGTAGCTTTGAGAGTGGAAGGAGGGGTGGACTGGGCTGGGCTGTAGACTCCCTTAGGCCTTGTGAAGAGTGATGATGATTAAGGGGGAGAGCCCTTGCATGGTGTAAGAGAGGAGGAGTAACATCACCTGACTCATCTGAAGAGAACCTGAAGAGAATGATAATTTTCCATTTTTTCTAACTCTCAGCTGATCAGCATATGCCATCACATCTATTTTTCCCTACTCCTCAAATCTCTGCCATTTTTATTGGTCTCCTATTGTAGACACTACCCCATTAGTTCAGGAAACTTTGATTATTTTTTTACTTGAGTAATTTTAGTAGGATTTCTTTTGTGTTTTGTTTTGTTTGTCTTCTTGCCTTGGTTTGTTCCCTTCAAAGTAGTTCCTCACAATATCTTCAGAGTAGCTACCAAACATTTGATGAAATTATACTCCCTGTTAAAAGGCCTCTGTAGATGTAATTCTAAACGGTCTTATTAAATAAGAAACACAGAGCCAAATAAAGAGTTAAAAGCCCAGAGATTGAGCAGTAGCCAAGAGCTAAGATTACCCTATCTTACAACTCACTGCTGTTCTTCCCCTGAGAGAGAGAGACCTTCTTCCTGTGTCCTGTCTTTTTTTAATTGCCTCTCTGTTCTGCCTTCTCATTGGCTGTAAACCCAACCACATGACTTCCTCGTCAATGCTTGTCTATACAGACCTCTATGGTTGATACTGAGATTAAAGGCATGTGTCACCATGCTGGCTATGTCCTTGAACACACAGAGATTCTGCCTGCCATGTGATCGGATTAAGGGCATGTGCTACCACTACCAGACTTCTGCTTAATGGCTTGCTCTTAGCTCTGATCCCCAGTATTTGCTACGCTGTTTATAACACATCAAAGGCATTCCCCATATCTAGGATGAATTATGACTAGGTATCAAAGCTATAAATATATGTACATTAATTACTGTTTGTCATGGCCAGGTGAAATTCAAATATTTGTTGAATATTAGAAAGAATAAATAAATAAATGAAAAAGTGCTATGGATATTGCTCTATATGCTGTGAATGTGTTGCTCTGATTGGTTGATAAATAAAATGCTTATTGGCCAGTAGCCAGGCAGGAAGTATAGGTGGGATAAGCAAACAAGGAGAATTGTGGGAAGGCTGGAAGGCTGAGAACAGACGCCAACCTGCCATCCAGGGAGCAGCATTTAACAGGCACACAGGTAAAGCCATGGAACAGGTAGCAACATATAGATTAACAGAAATGGGCTGAGTTTAAGTGTAAGAGCTAGTCAGTGGTAGGCCTGAGCTAATGGTCAAGCAGTTTTAATTAATATAAGCTTCTGAGTGATTATTTTATAAGCAGCTGTGGGGTCCATGGGACTGGGTAGGACCGGAGAAAACTTCAGCTACAAAAAAGGAATATTGGGGCTGGAGAGATGCCTCAGAGGTTAAGAGCACTGACTGCTCTTCCAGAGGTCCTGAGTTCAATTCCCAGCAACTACATGGTGGCTCACAAACATCTGTAATGAGATTTGGCACCTTCTTCTGGCCTGCAGACATACATGCAAGCAGAACACTGTATACATAATAAATAAATAAATAAATCTTTTTTTTTAAAAAAGGGATATTATAATTCTTTGTATTTTGCTATTTTCCTAAAGACTGTATTTGTCTAAAGGCTGATAAGTGGTGGTGATTCATGCCCAGCCACCAGCCCTGTATGTATGTAGTGAATATAATGAATTGCCTGATAATAATGGATATTTTTTTGGCCAAGTCTCCAACTTTCACCCTGAAAGAAGTGGTGTATAGGCCCCACTTGGGAATATCATCCACTGCACGAAGCCAATATAGTCCTGACTTGAACAGTGAACAACAGAGTCAGTGGTTTTAGTAGATATCATTTGTTTTCACTGGGTTCTAATTACAATGAGATTTCCCTTATTTAAGTTGGGGTGCAGAAAAAGCTTTCGTAGTGAGTGGTGATTGAAATCAGTATGTGTGAGATACACTTGGGTCTTCTGAAAAGAAACTAGTACATTTGAAAATTTGAAGTTCTCCATTTGATGCTTGTCTTACTTGGGGAACAAGTCACTGTCTGTTATTTCTAATTACGAAGCAATGGGGAACAGAAATTCTGAAGATTTCATACTTTGCCAAATACAAAATTAGGGTTTTAGGGTTGGAAAATATTTAATGTACTTAGGTTATAGAATATAAATGACTGAAAGAATAAACCATAACCCTATTGAGGCAACTATAGTTAAGAAAATATTTCAGTCCTCAGTCCCTTCTACCATGCTTGAAATATTTTTTACCTTTTTAATCCTGTATTTGTGACAAGCTACATTTTTTAAATTTAATTGTGTTTCTGATGATCCACTCTTAATAGTGACTAAATTCATTCTTCTTTATTTTGCCAAGATTTAATAAATTTTACTACATTTTCTTCACTAAAAAAGACAGGGTATTTGGAAATAGTTCTTATTAATACCTGAATACATATATATTGCTTATAAAGAATTCTCAGTCTCTATTAAATATAATTTTTCAAGTTTACTTTAAGTGCAAAATATTTGTATTCCTTGACTAAATTCTTTCTGGGAATTCTTTCTGGAAATACAGTACTTCCTAAGTCAGTGAGAAGTAAATGCCAATATTTTGGCCTAAATTTTTTCCAATTTGTACTGGCGACAAAAATTGGTAACTGCATTAAAGAATCAGGAATAAGAAAATGAAGCTCTTATCAACTTTTTTTTTAACTGTGAGGACTTTATAAAGCATGCCTGTATAAAAAGCATCTAACAACCTTGAAGTATTGTTATAACAACATAGCATCGTCATCTGTCTGATCTGGCTATAGAACAAAATTTGTCTGCAATACATTGACATATGTATCACACATTCACTATATATTATAGATGACAGTTCCACAAAATGATAAAAGAAAGTTACATTTATTGTTGTTTTTAAATCCCACTAAATACAGCAGTAGAATTTGTTGTTGTTCTTGTTGTTAAAAAACAGAAAAAAAGTATGCAAAGGCCTTTATGAAAATGTCAACAGTAGCTTTATCTAGCTGATATTCTTTTTTGTATCTCTTTTTTATTATTAAGAAATTTTCTATTCACTTTTCATACCAACCACAGATCCCCCTCTCCTCCTTCCTCCCCCCCCCCAGTCTTCTTCCCCAACCCACCCCCCCCCCCATTCCCACTTCTTCCAAGGCAAGGCCTCTCACAGGGAGTCAGCAGAGTCTGATACATTCAGTTGAGGCAGGTCCAAGCTGCCCACCCCCGCACCTGCAGCAAGGTTATGCAAGGTGTTCCAGTGCCTATTATCAACTTCTATCCTCTCCCACTTGAAATGTGTTTTCTTTTCTGAAATCAAGCCTTTTTTTTTTAATCCTCAAAGGGGAAAATATGTTTCTGATTTTTTTTAATCAAGAGAATAGTACACTTGTGGTTGTGGAGTGAGGATAATTCTTACCCTGACTTTTATACTGAACTAGAAATGGTCATGCTTAAATTTCTGGCAAGCCTCAGAACTTAACACTCTACTTGTTTTGTATTACTTCTCAGTGGCTGGATGAATTTTTAAGCCGTGAGGTAAATCAAGTGGAGGGATTAAAATCAGATGCTTTTGCATAGACTGCCAGTAATGAGGGCTAAAACTGGCATTTTCCCAACTACTTATTAGATTATACATTTTGTATTTATATAGTCAAATAAGAAGAGTTGGCAGTATTGCTAAACTCCACAGTGAAAAGCATTTCTACATCATTCTTATAATGAATTTTGAGTTTTTAAAATGCCACAGCCAAGTAAAAGTTGTATTAAAAAAAACCCACAGCCACATTCAACTAGTAGTCACAGCCATGTGCAGACTTTGGTTTCAAAGTCCTTCCATTAAAACGATGATTATTAGTGATTCTAAGGACATAAAATTCATAGGGGAAAGAGGTCATTTATATAATTACTTCTCATTGTTAGCATATACTTATAGCCTTTCCTATGTACAACTCATTATGATGTACAAGTATTATATATATACACCATGTCTATGTGTTTGGTTCTTTCACAGAGTTGGAAAGTTTCATGTATGCTGCCAGGGGAGAAGAGTAAGTAACACTATTTCACAACTCTCAAACTTATTTGCTACAATAAGGACTGACCTGGCAAGATGTGCTCACTGGTCTAGTAATGATATAAATTTTATAGGAATAACTAACCTCTTCTTGATTGTATTTATGACCCATTCTGTAATACTAACCTCATGCCTCTTATCATTAACTGTGACAAAAACCCATTAATGGGGTCATAACATCTAAGACTTTTCTGCTAAATACACGTACTCTAAAATTATCCTCTAAGTCCTGGTCATTATACTCACATGGTAGTGCATCTGTCACCCCTCCTCACAGAGACTTATTTTTTCAGCAGGCAGGGATTATTACAGAGAAGCACAACTTGTTAACATTTAGATAACAAGAGATTATAGACTCTCAGCTTTAAATGAAATCACTGCCCCCCATGAAGCTCAGGGATCATCATGAAAAAGGGATCAGAAATATGGTCAGAGCCAGTTTTACTAGATATCGTCAGTGAAACATTACTTTCTGCACATGAGAGGATCATTGCACAATGACCTGTGCAGTCGTTGTGACTGCATGCCCAACACTGGTACAAGATAAAGCAGGACAAAATCCCAGCATTGGCTGAAGAGGAGCTCATGAAGTCCCCCTTCTATCTGAGAAGCTATTGGCAGCTGATGGCTACATGGGAGAGGTAAGTTTTCTTCAGGAATATGGCCACTGAGAGATTTTTCTGTGTTCTAGTAGATGGTCCCACAACCATATGCACACAGGCAGCACTGAGTGGACTTAGTAATATTAAAAAAGAGCACATGAAGTCGAGGACAGGGGAATTACAGGAGAGAAAGGAGTTTGGGATGGACTTGATCAATACATACTATACATGTATGAAATTCTGGAACAATAAAAAAGGATTGAATTAGAACTTATTAATTGTAGGTTTTATGCAGTAGATGAGAATTTGTTTCTCAATAACAGCTATTACCACCAAAATCTTTTTTTTCCTCTAGCAAACAAATACATGTATCAAGGAATTCTACCCAGAAATAAATGAAAAACTTGTGTGTTTCTTTTGTGAGAATTACATGACATTTATTATATATTTTGTACTAGATAATCATGCTTTCTTTTATTTATCCTAGTACATGATAGCCTTTCCATATAAATATTGTTTACATCTCACCATAGAAAATGAAAATGCAGACAAATGTCTTCCCAAGCTGTTACCCATTCCTGCCTTTATCAAAGTCCCTAAATTATAATTGGAAAGTAGAGACACAAACATGGAGGATGTGAAAAAACCTCCCCCGACTATGGTGACAATCAGAGCAAGAGTGAATTCTGAGAACACAAAGATCGCTGCTAGATTTTCTGCAGAGTGCATACTCAGTCCACTGAAGCAGGGGAGTAGATATGGTCCTTGCCTGTCTAACCACAAACTTGCTCTTCACCAAGCCCAGTGTTTGATGAGCTATTTAACATCCTTTAGTAAATCACTATTCTGCTTGTAATAGGTGGAATTGTTTTGTTGCTTACAGCCAGGAGCTTGACTAATACAGAACTCAAATACAGAACCAATACAGAACTAATATAGAACTATATTGTTGCCTCAATGTAGTTAAGGTTAATTCTATAAAATTTTATTCATTGGGACCCAGAACTGAAGAACTTGTTTGTATCAAGTGACATTTTGTCCTCAGAGTGGAAATGACATCAAGACAGGGAATGAAATGGGACCTTACAAAGGATCCATAGTTTGGGAAGCATCTCATTATAGTAAAAAAATTAGACAATGGAAAACCCCTGTCTATAGGTTTACAATTCCTAAGTGAAATGCCCAGGGTGGTAACACTTTCCTCCTGCTTGGTCTTGTGAATCCACTGATGCTCTGTCCTCTTCATCCTTCATTCTCCCTCCAAACTTGATGTCAATGATATTTCTAGTTATCTCCATGACACTCTATCCAAAGTTCAAAAAGTTCGGACACAAATTGCTTCCTAGGCACAATTTCATCACACCACAATTTAAGCATAGATTTGTAGAAACTAGCTCAAGTATATAGCAGGATTCATTCTTAAAAACTGACACACAATGAGTGAGTTATAAAGGTTCAATATTACTCTACACATACTAGTGAGACTTTTAGTTAAAAAATGGATTGGGCCAGAATTTTAATGAAGCCACAGAGTTTCATCGTGCAACAAGACCTCAGAACATAATCTGTTCTTCAGAAATAGAATAATGACATTTCAGTAGAGGAAATGTAGCCTTCAGTCATCTGCTCTGTGTTTACACAGTGCTAGCATCACTGAGTCTTGACCCCCATCCAGGAAGGAACAGCAGGAACAATGAATACTCTTTCTTCTTATGTATTGGAAGCTCCCAGTTGTCACCTATTCCTCATTTTATTGTGAATAAATGTAAAAATGTCTTATAATGGAACCATTATGCACACATGTCCTACATATGTGTTTATAAACTAAAGACTTTCCCATTGGAAAGAATGGTATTGTGAACTAGAAAATATATATTCAGAAAATTATTTTGTGGAAAATTAAACACATAAATGTAGAGTGAGCATTTCTGTGTACCTCTACACCTCCTATGTGGCTTTAACTGTTGCCAGTATTCATGAATATTTTATTTCCTCTGTCTTTTCACCTTTGCCACTTCATTTTTGCCCTTTCTTATCTTTGCCTGGAGGAATTTTAAATGAATGCAAATCATTATGCTGTATTATCCTTTAACCTATTAGTTAACATACATGTCAAAAATACAATTGTATTTTTCTATAGTCACAACAAAAATAGCACATTTAATTATTGAGTAACCCCTAATATTTCCATGTTTAGTTGTTGTCAACTTAAACTGTTCAAGTAAAGAGCTAAATAAGGTAGCTCCCACATGTTTATGTTTATTGTATCTCTTAAGCTTTCCTCCCTCCTCCCTGTAATAAGGAGGTGGTGAAGGAAGTGGTCCACTCACCCTTGTGAGGTTCATCTGGATGAGACTCTGCTCTGTAGAGCGGGTTATCCTGCTTCTTCCGCCATGCACCAGTTTCTTGTTAGTTCAGATGTTTTCACTATGAAATTTTGGTTCAGAATTTTCTTTAGCATATTTCTACTGATGAGTACTGTCTACAGTGGTTCACAACCTGTGGGTTGTGAGCCCTTTGGGGGGGGGTGTTGCATATCACATATTCCGCATACCAGCTATTTACAGTAAGATTCATAACAGTAGCACAATTAGTTATGAAGTGGCAATGAAATAATTTTATGGTTGGGGGTCACCACATCATGAGAAACTGTATTGAAAGGTCATGGCATTAGGAAGATTGAGAACCATTGGTCTAAGGCAAATTTTTATGTATGGGGTGCAAAATGTTTATTTTCCAATTCTTTCATTCTTCGTGCATTTGTTAGCTAGGAATCTTTACAGAACCTCTCTTCATCCTTTATTACCCCGTGGTTACTCTGCCAGTTGATCGTTAAGAAGCAGAATAAATGCTAAGTCATTTTCAACACCATCAGAATGTCATTCGAATGAGGTGGAGGCAGAGTTCACTCTGGTGCTCTGCAGACTTCAGTTCAGGACAGAGACTTGCATTTTCCAGCTGTGGGAAGGTTGAAGGTTGTCACTGAGAGCTGAACCCTGTGTGGGAAAGTTTTCAGTAGGAAGCAGCTGTCTTATGAAAGGTTATGTGGGATGCCTCTTCCTTGGAACAACTGGATTCAATTACTGGTCACTTGATGGATAAGGTTCTTATTTCCTTGCCTCAAACTAGCAAACTGAAAAGCTTTTAGCTCCCACACAAATAATATCTAAACATCATCTGAAGACTATGAATCAATGCAATTCCACCTTTTGTTTTTCAAAAATTAGGTTCCCTCCCCCTCTCCCACCCCTCTCTCCCTCCTTCATTTCTTTCTTTCTTTTTGACAGGATAGGGCTGCGTGGGTCAAGCTTGCCTTGAACCTGTGAACTTTCTACTTGGGCCTTGAATCCTGGGATCACAGGCATGTTCCATCAGGCCTGGCTTATATTAGCATTTACACATGGTTTTGGGACTGAAATAACTATGAAAATCACTGATAAAGGACATAGACACTAATATACTAATAACAAAAATTTAGCTAACGAACACCCCATTTATTAGCTCAGGAATAGCAGATTATAAAAATCTGAGACCAGAAAGGACTCTAAAATGTAATGAAATGGAACAAAATTCTATTTTAAAAGAAAACTAGGATGTTCTTAAAAATATTCAAATATACTATAGCTTTGTATATGTAATATCAAATACAGTTAAGTGAATTGAGCAGCCACAGATTGATATTCTATACTGGGTTGGGGAATTGCAGAAGAATCTGGAGCTATTATTAACCAAGTTCCTTTAGACTTTCTGGTGTGATATAGAGAACAAGCCTGTTTCCTAATTAGTATCAAATTGCCTCCTTTGCCTGTCTCAAAAATACCCCCCCACCCACATCTCCTTTTGATCAAATCCTAGCATGGAGCATGCTTAGCATAAACAAAAATCAACACTAAGAATTTATTTTGTGACTTTTATTGGTGCTTGTGTCTGTTGTCTCATGTGAGAGAATGAAAGCCATGTTTCCTTTGCTTCCTGCTGTATATGATTAACGAAGACTAGCGGCCCACTTGCTAATTTACAATAACCAGGCCTATGGGGTGGACAGGCTTCAGAAAGGAAGAAAAAGCTTGCGTCTTTGTTAACATTCCTGGGTTATGAGTCAACTTAGTCTTCCCCTTGGCTAACATGAATTTTTTATTATTGGTAAATTCAGTGTTATTGGAAACTCTTTTATTTTCAATATGCTCCTCAACCTCTCCAAACATCTCTACAAGCAAACCAAATGATATTATGTTTATAAATACCGAATGTAGCTTGTTATGAGTTTTGTTCCTTAACTTTTACATTGGAATTCTGTGTTTAATCCCAGCTCTGGGCCAACATATTTTGTTTGTTTGTTTGTTTTTGTCAATTTCTGGGGAAGTCAGGGCTGATGTCTAGTGCTGATAGAAGGAAGCAGGAACTGAAACTGGATACTTGGAGCCCTGGTCCTGCTGGTCTGCTTGGGGATCTCTTCTGTGTTCTTCACAAATTTACTTTATTTTCTCCCTGCATTGGTTGCTTTATCAAAAAATTGATCCCATCTATAAACAAGTTGATCGCCTATTTATTTTATTTTTATTTAATTAATTTATTTTACATCCTGACCCCAGTTTCCCCTCCCCCTTTCCCTTCCCCCACCTTGCCTCCACCAGCTGCCTCAATCTACTCCTCCTCTGTTTCAGTTCATGCTATCTATTTCAGTTCCATGGCTATCAAAAAAGCACGGTATATCAAGTTGTGATAGATTAAGCACCTCTCCTTGTATTAAGGTTGAGCAAAGCAATTCAGTATGAGGTATAGGTTCCCAAGAGCCAAACACATCGCTTTTTAACATGTGTCTTTCTTTCTTTCTTTCTTTTTCTTTCTTTCTTTCTTTCTTTCTTTCTTTCTTTCTTTCTTTCTTTCTTCCTTCCTTCCTTCCTTCCTTCCTTCCTTCCTTCCTTCCTTCCTTCCTTCCTTCCTTCCTTCCTTCCTTCCTTCCTCCCTCCCTCCCTCCCTCCCTCCCTCCCTCCCTCCCTCCCTCCCTCTTTCTTTTTTCTTTCTTCTTTCTTTCTTTCTTTCTTTCTTTCTTTCTTTCTTTCTTTCTTT
>CABHPR010127329.1:0-10466 GCA_902168415.1 Peromyscus melanophrys | reverse complement strand
TCTCTCTCTCTCTCTCTCTCTCTCTCTCTCTCTCTCTCTCCCTCTCTATCCATCCATCCATCTACCTATTGTCTATCCATCTCTCTGCCTATTTCCTACCTATCTATTTATTTGAGGAAAATTTATTAGAGTCATTGAGATGTATTCATGACCATCTGTAAGCTGCAGATCCTGGGTTCTCCAGTATGGTCAAGGCGCTCCAGAGCTGCAGACCTGGGAAAGCCACTGATGGGACTTCCATTCAAGAGTAGAGACTTGTGGACCAGAGGGTTGGTGAATGGGAGTCCTGGAGTCAAATCTAGTGAGTCCAGAATTTTGGCCTCAGAGCAAGAAGACACACACACACACACACACACACACACACACACACACACACACAGAAATACCTCACAGACACAGAGCAAGAAACTATGCTTAATCAGCTCCTTAGATATTTTTTATTTATTTTTGCTTTAAAAATCATTTATTTTTATGTATATGAGTGTTTTGTCTGCATGTATGTCTATGCAGCATGCAGTTCCCATAGAGACCAGGAGAGGGCTCAGTTACAGATGGTTGTGAGCTGCCATATGCCTGCTGGGACTCAAAACTCAGGTCTTCTGGAAGAGCGACAAGTGCTTTTAACCACTAAGCAATCTCCCCAGGCCCTCTAATTCCTCTTTAATTCAATGCTACTGGCACCTGATATTAACCATCTCAAGTGGCTTGAGCTTTTTAAAAAAATGATTTTTAAATTTTAATTGTGTGTGTGTGTGTGTGTGTGTGTGTGTGTGTGTGTGTGTGTGTGTTGGTCTGGAAGGGGGATATGTGCACACATGTGCAGGTGTTCTTAGAAACCACATCTCTAGTCCTAATTGGGATCACCTGGAACTAGAGTTATAGTCAGTTGTGAGCCACAAAAGGTGGGTACAGAGAACTGAACTCTGGATCCTCTTCATGAGCAGTACATGCTCTTAAGTGCCGAGCTACCTCTCCAGCCCCCTGGCCTGTTTGTTTTTATCTTACAACTCTCCAGTGAATGCAGTGTATAGTTCATATTGAAAGTCACAGCATTAATTCATTTTATATTTCACAATACAGAATGCAAGCACCCTTTTCATTGTATAGGTGATGGTACCGGGTACAGTGACTGATGTCGAGCAACTTGCCCAGGGTCACACAGATAGACTGATGATCAGAACACAGGCAGTCTGACTTTAAGGCTGATCTGTTTATACACTCTACTTGCAATGCCAGATGCCTGGGCTTAATGCTATTTATTGTATCATTTGATGGAAATATGAGCCAATAAAAGGGCATCTTATATTCAAAATTACTTTACAGCAGACAAGAAACTATTTAAAGATGATAAATTGTTATTTCTAGTTCTACTACACCCCATTTGCATCTATTTGACTGAAGGAAGAAATCTGAGACTTCATCAATTTTATATGTTCATTTAAAAAGAGAATCAGGTCTTCAACTCTGTTCTTTTTTTTTTTTTTGAGGCAGGGTCTCATGTAGCCCAGGCTAGCCTCAAACTTGCTATGTAGCCAAGGATAACCTTGAACTTCTGAGCCTCCCTTGCCTCCACTTCTGGAGTTCTGGGATAATAGATGTGCACCATCATGCCTGGTTTGTATGGGGCTGGAGATCAAGAACTTCATGCGTGCTTGGCCAACATGAATAATATCTCTAGTCCCAATTCTGTTATTTTTCTAGGCAACTATTACCATTATCATTACCAATTATATTAATTTGAAATGAAATTGCCTTTGTTAGAAAGTTTGCAGAAGAAATTTGAATAAAAATAATACCCTGTGCTTTGAACCACTGAAGCACATCTAAGCTTGTCATCAAGGTACAGTTTTCCTGTACTACAGAGGATTTCTTTGCTGACTTGGGTAATATGTGCTAGTTATAACATATATGCAAAGCCCTCTCTCTGTGCCTCCCCTGGGAATACCAGATTGTCCAAGACATTCTAGTATTACTAGGAGTTACTAGTGGGGAGCCTGGTGGATGCTGCTGTAGTTACCCTCCTAGTGATTCATGATCCAGGGAAGAAGAGGATGGGAAGGGACAGGAACCATCTAAGAAAGGTCTTCAAAACAGCAAGTGCTTGAAATGGGCCCTTTAAGGCTGATGAAGGTTAGCCAGGCCAAGAAAGTGGGAGAGAAAAATGCCAAGGTAAGAGAGCAAGCCAGCAATGTAACATGGGGGAGACAGGAGTGATGGAGAGCATCCTGTTGTGAGGATCAGGTTGAAGGGCAACTGGTCAACCAGAGAGGCTAAAGGGACTTTGGAAGATGGTTTGGAATTGAGTGTAGCTGGAGTTTTCTCCAGTCCTGCCCAGCACCACGGATCCCTCAACCACTTATAAAATAATCACTCAGAAACTTATATTAATTGAACTGCTCAGCCATTAGCTCAGGCCTACCATTGTCTACTTCTTACATTTAAACTCAGCCCACTTCTGTTAATCTATATGTCACCACGTGTTCCATGGCTTTACTTGTTGCCTTTACATGTTGCTCCCTGGATGGCAGGCTGGTGTCTCTCCGACTCCGCCTTCCTTTTCCCCCAATTCTCCTCTCTGCTAGTCCCACCTATACTTCCTGCCTGGCTACTGGCCAATCAGCATTTTATTTGTCAATCAATCATCCACAGCAATTGAGTTTGTTGACCCAGCCTTGAAAAAAGTTTTCCCAATCTCTGGGCCCATGCAATTATCTCAGCTTGACATTCAAACCACCATCTACTATCTAGAAAGGTGCAGATGCCACAGTCTCATTGAGACATCTTCCTCATTTTTGTAAGAATTTGTGTTCTTTGTTATCATGAAACACTGAAAACCAGAAAACAACTCAAAGGTAGGAAGAATACAGTACGGCATTAACTGAGTGAGTTAACTGAGTACAGTTAACTCAGTGCTGGAGCTGAGCTTTGCATTTGCTCAGTGCCCAGGGACCAAGCATTCTTCATTTGTTTTTGTGATCAGATGTCATGAAAGAACCTGAAAAGGGTCCAATCTTATAGGAGTGGGCAGGTCATCCAGTGAGTCAGGACAATTCATACTGTGTCTACCACCTCAGACCACCAGAGAGTCTCTTAAAAATGGAATCTACTATGGAATTGGAGAAGAAAATGATAAAAAAAAAAAGTTGTAAAAATTCTCAGCATAACTTTAGGGGGCAGAGGATGGGGATAACAAGGTAAGAATGGCACTTGGTGGAGCTGGAGAGATGGCTCAGTGGTTAAGAACACTTTCTGGTCTTGCAAGAGGACTCAGATTCAGTTCTCAGAAACTACATGGTGGCTTACAACTGCTCTCTAGCTCCAGTTCCATGGAATCCAATGCTGTCTTCTGGCCTCTTTGGGCATTAGGTGCACATGATGCACATATATACATGAAAGTACTCACACATACACATAAAGTGAAAATAAATAAATGTTAGTTTCTTTTTTAAAAAATGACACCTGGAAGGTGAAGGCAAGAGAATCAGAAGTTCAATGTCATCCTTGGCTATATAGTGAGTTCAAGACCATACTGGGATCCATGCCTTTTTTTTAAACCTTTTACTTTCATGGTTTTTCTAGATAAGGTGTCTCTGTATAGCTCTGGCTGTCCTGGAGCTCACTTTGTAGACCAGACTAGCCTTGAACTCACAGAGATCCACCTTCCTTTGCCTCCCAAGTGTTAAGATTAAAGGTGTGTGCCACTATGCCTGGTCATGAGACACTATCTTAATTTTTTTTAAATTGTTTTTTGTGGTGGTTTGAAAGAAAATGGCCCCCAAAGGGAGCAGCTCTATTAGTAGGTGTGGCCTTGTTGAAGTTGGTGTGGTCTTGTTGGAGGAAGTGTGTCACTGTGGAGGCGAGCTTTGAGGGCTCATATATGCTCAAGCCACGCCCAGTGAGACAGGCCACTTCCTATTGCCTGCAAGCTGCAGAACTCTCAGCTACCTCTCCAGCACGATGTCTGCCTGCATGCTTCCATGTCCCACCATGGTGATAATGGATTGAACCTCTGAAACTATAAGGAAGCCATTCCAATTAAATGTTTTCCTTGATAAGAGTTACCATGGTCATGGTATCTCTTCACAGCAATAGGAACGCTAAGACAGAAATCATCTCAACTGCTGATTCTTTCTTTCCATGTTAGTCATAGGAGAAAAATAATCCAGACAGAAGCTATAGTCTGTCCCTTTAAAGAGCACATTTGGGTACCTAGTGCTAAGTGGTTCTTAGCATACAGCTTCACAGGACTCAATAAATAATTGATATAAATTAATGGCCAATGAAAGAAGCATCCGCACTGATCTATAATTACTGGAAACAAGCTCATACATTTTTCATGGAAGTGTCATTTCATTGCAATTTTTTTCTCTAAAATTCAGTGTATTTAGAATTTAAATGGCTTTCAATAATTGCTTTCAACTGCTCTCAGTGGCGCAGCCTCCCTGTCAGTGCGGGCGGCTGAGAAGCGCTTCTGATTCTGCCCGACTTTCTGGCCTACATGATGTCATCAATGGGAGTGATAATGAAGGCCAGGATGCTCCACAGTGACACTTCAGGAGCTTGTCATCGCGAGCAGAGTCACACAGTGCCAACACTTCGGCAGCGTGCAGGAACTGACAGCCGTATCCCACATGCAGGCTGGCCTAAAAGCTGCCAGTTCACAGCCTGGCAGAGATGGATCCACCTGGTTGCCGTGTGGTCACGTGATGCCACAATGAAAGGGGTCCTCTGAGCAAGGACGGAGATTTCTCATCCTCTGAATTTACATCATCAACAGAGCAGTCATTCAGAGAAAGCAAGGAGGGGCCAACAAGCAGGGACCACTGAGGAGCCACCTAACCGCCATGTGGCTCCTTCAGAGGACCGACTGACTTGCCACCAAGAGTCAGGTGTCTGGGGGAGCAGTGTCAGGGACAAGGACAGAATCTCTAGTTAGTGGAAAAATACAGACCCCCGATAAGACAGGGAACTAGATCATCTTACAGTCAGGCTGCCTAGCAATAGGACATTAAATAGAGCCCTTGACCACGTTGGGCGCCAGTTGCCCCGGCCAGCAGGGCTTCAACGGGTCCTCGACCACCCTAAGGACAGAATGATAGGGACAGGAGACACAAAGGAAATACACCAAGTCAAGATTTCTGATCAAGGTGCAACTTGATTTTTCTCCAGGAGGGTTTATATAGTTCCTGCAGGGTGAGGGGAGCAAGAAGCTGTTATCTGCATGGGGTGGGGCAAGCTAACAGGATGTTTGTGTAGGATGTTTACAGGATGAAAAAGGTCAAGGGCTCTATTCAATGTCCTATTGCTAGGCAACCTGACTGTAAGATGATCTAGTTCCCTGTCTTATGGGGGGTCTGTATTTTTCCATTAACTAGAGGTTCTGTCCTTGTCCCTGACAGAGCAGGCAAACTATGGCCCAAGTTTTGTTCTGATCCTCCATGTGGCTCCTGCTGCTCAGAGGACTGATTCACCACCAAGAGTCAGGTGTCTGGGGGAGCAGGCAAACTATGGCCCAAGTTTTGTTCTGATCCTCACTAGCGAGCCAGAACACAGACAAGTTATTGCTGTCAAGTCAAATAGTTATCACTTTGTAATTGTGACGCTCTGTCTCCTCACCTGTGACAGGGAAGGATGCCCACTTCTTACTGTGATTCAGAGTTAAATGAACTGAAGTCTGAAGCTTTTTGTACCATTACTAATCAGATTATAAGATGAATTAACAGCCTATACTGATAAGAGAAAGAACTGTCTCTAAGGTGTGTGTGTGCCCTTTAGTTCATAAATGTCACATGTGAAGAACAGTGAGGACATTCAACTTGGTTATGAGTGAGAAGCAAATTTTATCGATCTGCCTATCTATCAATCATCTATCTATCTATCTATCTATCTATCTATCTATCTATCTATCTATCAATCAATCGTCTATCTATCTATCTATTTATCTATCTATCTATCTATCTATCTATCTATCTATCTATCATCTATCTATCTATCATCTATCTATCATCAATCTATCTGTCTGTCTGTCTATCTATCATCTATCTATCTATCTGTCTGTCTGTCTGTCTATCTATCTATCTGTCTGTCTGTCTATCTATCTATCATCTATCTATCTGTCTGTCTGTCTGTCTATCATCTATCTATCTGTTATCTATCTATCTATCTATCTATCTATCTATCAATCATCTATCTATCTATGTATCTATCTATCATCTATCTATCTATCTATCTATCTATCTATCTATCTATCTATCTATCTATCTAGTGTCACTCCTTGGAAATAATGATTTCATACCACAGCACCTTTTCTTTCCTGACTGTTGCAAAAGCGGTCTCCAGGCCTTTGTATCTAATACAACCCCGTTTTCCCTTTCCTGTATTCTTCCGAGGCACAGATCCTGCCAAGGCCTCTGATGGATGCTCGGTTAAGTGGAAATTAACCCTATGTCCCACGGACCTTCTTATTAAGAATGTTATTTTCATCTCTTGGTTTGTAGGTTGATGATCACAGTTCACAAGCACTTTCCATATGTTTTCTTTGTGTGACACTGTGCTAGGTATTGGGGACATGAGGAATTGGTCCTCAAAGATCCCTTAGTTCTATCATACTGAATTCTTTATTTCTACAATAGTGTCCAAGATTAGGCACCTGCAAGAATAAGTGTGAGAACCAGACTAAGCAAGAAGACGGTGCCCAGGAAGCCAGGGAGCCAAGGAACCAGTCAGAGGCTCACAAGTAAAGTCAAACACAATGCTGGCCTCGTGAAACACATCTCTGGATCAGCTCAGACCCTGGGTCCCAGCCATTTGATGACCTTCCCTGGGTGGCCCTGTGGTCACTGGATTACCATCAACAGTACCTGATTGGAGTAGACATCTGTGAAGTGATGTTAGATTTAGCTGCTTAGGCCTTTTTGAAGCCATGAGTGGAAAACATGTCTGAGAGTAAGGCCCAGATAGAGAAGGTTGGAATAAAACACAGTCAGAGCTGGGTCCTGGTGATGCTATCCAAGCCCCAGTTGAGCTGATCCTGAGAGTACACCCAGGCTGTGGCTTTCTGAGTCAGTATGTCTTGTGATTTCTTAGTCTCACATGTTTTATTTGTTTAACCTTGGAAACTGATTAGCCATCCTCTTAGAAAAATCTGGAAAATGTAACGCTTCCAGCTCCTTAAATACAATAGATTGGACATAGGCCAGCAAGACCTGGCAGCTTCTATGTTTGACTGTCAATGGTGGGGCTCCGAGGTTGTCCTGGGATCGGCAAGAGTCCTGATGCAAAAGAAGGTAGAAAATGAGAAGTAGGAGAGAACTGGGAGAGAGGGAAGAAGAGGGAGATGGAAGAGGAATGGGGGAGGAGAAGGGAAGGGACGGAGGGAAGGGAATCGTTGTGAAGAGCTCTCCTGTGTGTCTCTATCCATTTCTGGATTGGGGCTTATTATGAGTCTGCCTTTGAGGATTTCCTATTACTTGGCCCTAGAAATAAATTCATTTGCAGCCAAGAGTCTCCTGAAAAAGTGGGCTTTTAACCTTCAAATGGGGAAAGGAATACCAGACCTATAGAGATAAGAAGCGTGGGGCGGGGAGCCTGTTTGGTCTTAGTTTCCCATCATGTTCTACGGAGTGACCACTGAAATAATTTTGGTGGTAGGAATCTGAATTCCTCAACTGACTTACCTAAACATCAGTGGGTACTAGGTACTGACTGTCTTAGGAACCACAGTAGATGCAGAGACATCCTACTGGTCCCAGCCTATCTCTGAAAGCCATTGGGTACCAGAGGGAAAGGTGGTTATACCTGAGGTCTAGTCTTGGACAGGAACCAACTTCATATGGAAAAATCCACAGGAAGGCATCAAACATATATGAGCCCAAATGATTTATTTCATCTCTGGGTTAGGGAAAGGGGCTAAAAATAATTTTAAAATATGCATGAACTCAGCTTTCGTCCCTGTGACTCCATGTTGGTGGGAATTCAGGCATGGTTTTTCACCAAGCTATAATTTTGTTACACAGAGAGTTGGTAGCATTGACTCTCGTTCTTGCATCCTCCAGGGTATTCTGGGAAAGGCCCTTTAGAGTTTCAGCTAAGCTGAAGGAACACTGTGAGCTGGGTGCCATGCTGGGACTTCCTAAGTGTGTTATTCCATAAACTAGGGGTGTAATTACAAACCTCAGGGATCAAAGGAGACAGATGCCAGCTGAGCATCACATGGTCCTGGTGCTGCTGGTTGACTCCAAAGGAGACAGATGCCAACTGAGCATCATATGGTCCTGGTGCTTCTGGTTGAGTCTGTGTCCTCGCTTCAGGCAGGAGGGGGTGTCCTGTCCTGTTTCTGTGTACAGGAGAGCTCTGGTTCACAGGCTGGGGCTGGGGCTCTCCTTGCTTTACTGACTTAACCCTTCTGTGTACAACATAATGTAAGTAACCATGCTGTCAGGACTCCTACCATATTTCTCATCTCTTCTCACTTATAACTGTTAATGGGATGATGGATAATTATGGGAGACATCAGAGTCAATAAATTAATTTCACAGTGGTGAGGATGTTCTCAACTGGCCTCCTCTAAGCCAAGTCATCAGATGTGATAGTGTGTGTTGGGCCTGCCCCATAACACCCCAAAACTTGGCTGCTATGAAGTCACCCTTCAGCAAGCGTTCCAACTCTAGCCACTTAGAGGGGCTAATAAAACAGGAAAAGGACAGGTCTGCTCCCAGTGTCTCTTTCTGTCACTTTTGTTGGGTATTATGAAGTTGTAAACCAATTCAATCCTCCACAGAGAAGAGGAAAATGAAGGGGGAGTTCAAATTTGCTGCTTACGTGAGACGGTGTCAGTGTTCAGTTTCTGTGATGAACAGTACAAACAGGGCTCAACACTGCATGACTCCTCCTCCTCCTCTCTCTTACTATGTGTGTGGGGAGGAGTGAAAGTGTGAAAAGACAGTTCTGGAACTGGTTCTCTCCTCCCACCTTGTTGAGGTGGGGTCTCTTGTTTCTGCTGTGCTGCAGACCGCTGGCTCGTTGGATCACGAGCTTCCAGGTGGTTCCTTGGTCTCTACCTCCCATCTTGCTGTAGGAGCACCCAGATTACAGATGTCTGCCACTTACCAAATCCAGCTCTTTTCCGTGGGCTCTGAGGAACAAACTCAGGTTGTCAGGCTGGTGTGATCGGCACTTTCCCCCACCGAGTCATATTCCTGACCTCCTTTCTTGCCTTCTCTTATTATTTAGTTATTGTTTTCTGAGCTCCAACTTAGTCCAGGTTCTGTTTAAGTCACTTAAAATACAATGGAAAAGAAAAGAACCAATTCCTACTCCTGGCCAGCTGCTTTTGGTGTGTGACAGAAAATTAATTAGCAAATTAAAAACAGCAGCAGCAACAACAGAACCAAATGAAACAAAAACACAGGACCTCAGAGGGTCTAGCAAACATAGCAGGGGGCTATCCTATTCTTTGGCCTGCATTACAGTCTACCTTAAGGTGTCCATTTGTTATCAAATACCCTCTCTCCAAATCTCTAAGTGAAGCGTCTCATTTAATTTTGTCATTTCCATACATCCAATATCATCTGATGGGGCCAATAGCCTTTTGATGTGCATCTGTGAGATGAAGGAAGAAGAAAGTGCGAGGGAAGATGAAGGTGGGGAGGGAGGCATGGAGGGAGGGAGAGAAAAGAGGGGATGGGAAGAAAGGAAGGAAGTTAAGGATGGATGGAAGAGAGAAATGAAGGAAGGAAGGAAAGAAAAAGACAAAGTAATAGGGGAAAGACCTCTTGTCATTCATGGTGCTCTGCCAACCTCTTCTTTCTCCAAATCTAGAGCAAAAAGAATGTTCATGTTGCATTTATCAGTTTGTGAGTCCTAGAAGTGGTCTCCAGTGATAATACCCCTGAAAGTGCAGAATGCGGTTCAGGGCTGAGGAAGTCACTGTGCTGAACAGGTCCAGCACCTGCTCTGGCCCATGATTTTTCCTTATTTTCATCACCCCTCACCCCAAAAGTCATGTGATCTGTCTTCAAGACCTTGAAAAGCAAACAAGACAGGGCTGGTTTGAATGTGAGCAGTGTTCCTGACATGTCCAGATGCAAAGGCTTGTCTCCTAGTGGATGTTGTAGATCTTTAGAAGATGGGGCTTTAAGAGAGGTCCCCAGGCCACTGTGGACATGCCCTCAGAAGGTCTCTTTCCCTCCAGTTTTCTAGCTCCAGATGTGTCAGCCTCCTCTGATCTGTGCCCTTGCCATGACCACTAACTCTCCTCATCAGATTCCAAAGCAATGAGGCCAATTGACTTAAGCCTTGGCCCTCTTAATTTGTAGGCTAATTTTGTTCTTTAGGAGACTGTAGTAGGCCCCTAGACCTTAGCACCACTGACTCCATGATGGAAATACCACTTAGGCTGTAAAATTCAGCACATGAACAGCACCACCAGCCAAAACTAAAATAAAGACCTAATCCATCAATGACGT
>CABHPR010127328.1:0-43813 GCA_902168415.1 Peromyscus melanophrys | reverse complement strand
CCAGGCCACACAGGAAGACACAACTTTTCTATCATTAAACCAACGTAACAATGGTTTCTTTCCCTGACCTGCCAGTGTACAGTGAATGATGCTGGTTTTTAATTCACCAAGATACCTTAAACCAGAAGAAGAATTCTGACATCAGGAATAGAATTCAGAGAAATCTGGGGATGTTTCACTATCTTAATGTCATTTCTGAAGTTTAAGTCAGGACCAGACAGGATGATGAAGCAGTAGTGAGGCTTTTTTTGTTTTTTTTTTTTTTTTTTTTTTTTTTTTTTTTTGGGGGGGGGGGGGGGGGAGTTGGCCTGATACAGCTAGTATAGATGTTCTGGGACTACAGTCAGAACCAAAGTTCTTTCAGAGCCTTCAACTCTGTGATTATGTATTGTTTGGGATCATTTGTTAGAAAAAAAAAAAAAACATTAGGCACGACTGTGGTTCCAAACAATCATTTGGGTGAATTTGTTACAAACTGAAATTCCTAGGACCTAATAGCCAAGACTTCAGATGTTGCAGTGGTCATGTTTCTCCAGGAAAAGTCACACAACATATGACTATCCTGTTTTCCCAGCCTAATTCGTTGAAGAGGCTTTTTTTCCATGTATATTTTCGGCAACTGTGTTCGAAATTAGGTGGCTACGGTTGCATTTATTATGTCTGGATCTTCTGCTTCCTTCCATTGATCTGGTATCTGTTTTTTGCCATTAAATGCTGATTTTGCTACTATAGTTCTGAGATGTAACTTGAAACCATGTATGGGATGCTGTCTTCCTACTTAATACTGCTTTGGTTAGTCAAAGTCTTTTGTGCTTCGATATAAATTTTAGAATTGTTTTTTTAGTTCTGTGATGAATGGCACTTGTTTTTTGATGGTGATGCATTAAATCTGTAGGTCATTCTTCGTAACACAACCATCATCACGACTCTTGCAGTCCTTAAGCTTGGGAGATTCTAATTGGTGCTATTAACTTGACACAATCTAGTATCACTTTGGAGATGGGCCTCTGGGCATGCCTGTGGGGGATTATATTTATTACATTCATTGATGTGGGAAGGTCCATCTTCATAGTGGGCAGGGTCATTCCTTGGGCTGAGGAATGCTGGGCTGTATAAGATGGAGAAATAGCTAATCAGCAGCAACCGCATTCATTTATCTCTCTGTGGTGAGTCTTTTTCCTGTCCTGCCAGTCAGCTCCCAAATAATGACATGGAGACTTATTCTTAATTATGAAAGCTTGGCCTTAGCTTAGGCTTGTCCCACTAGCTCTTATAACTTAAATTAACCCATTTATTTTAATCTGCATTCTGTCACGTGGCTTGTTACCTCATCTCTCCGTACCGCCCACGCTGCTTCCTCCACTTCTCCTGGTGTCTCCTTCCCAGTGTCCTCTCTGTCCCAGGAAGTCTATTTTCTAGCTATTGGCCGTTCACCTTTTATTACATCAACCACAGCCACACATCTCTCTCTGCTTCTTGACGGGGATGTGATGTGACCAGATGCCCTAAGCTCCTGCTGCTTTGAGCTCCCTGCTGTGCCGGGCTGGACTCTGAACGTGAGCTACAATAGACCTTTGTTTTCCTTCACTTTTGTCGGGTATCTCGGTTACATCAGGAAAAGAAACGCACATAGGACTTCTTTTCTGTTTTCTTGTGTCTTTTTCAGTATTTTTTTTCCTTTAGTTTGATTATAGAAGTCTTTAAACTTTGTTAGGTTTATTTCTAGGTATTTTACTTTTTAAATTATGTATGTTTTCTGATTTCTTTCTTCATAAGTATGTTATTAGCATATGAAAATCTGCTGATTTTTCTTGTCAATTTTGTATCCTGCTGCTTTGCTGAAAGTGTCTCATATTTAATCATAATTAATATTTCTTTGAAGACCCAGTGCATGTCTTAAATCATAGCACTTGAGAGGCAGAAGCATGTAGATTTCTGTGAGTTTGAGGCCAGCCTGGTGTATATAGGGAATTCCAGGCCAGTCAGGGCTACAAAATCAGACCCTGTGTCTTAGTTACAGTTCTGTTGCTGTGAAGGGACACCATGACCAAGGCAACTCTTATAAAAGAGAGCATTTAGTTGGGGGCTTACATTTTTAAAGGATTGGTCTGTGGTCATCATGACAGGAAGCAGACATGACACTAGAGCCGGAGCTGAGAGCTTTACATCCTGATCTGCACACATCAGGCAGAGAGAAAGCCACTGGGCCTAGATGGGCCTTGAGGCTGTTCTTGAATTTGATTTGCAAGTATTTTATTTAGGATTTTTGCATGTATGTTCCTCAGGGAAATTGATCTATACTTTTTAATATTGTGTCCTTATCTGATTTGGATATCAGGGTAGCACTAGCTCATAGAAGAGTTTGAAAATGTTCTTCCCCTTTGTATCTTGTGGAATACTTCAAGGAGTTGACTTTAATTTTTCTTTAAAGGCCTGGTGGACATGAGCAGTGAATGTCCTGAGCTTTTTGTGTTGGAAATCGCTTTATTATGGCTCTGACCTCAGTTTTGTAGACCTATTTGAGTTGTTAATATTTTCTTGATTAATTTTTGGTGGGTCATTTTTGTTTTTTTGAAATGTGTTTTCAAAGTATTCCCTAATTATCTTGGGGATTTTATTGGTATTTTCTTAATGTCCCCCTTTCATCTGTAATTTTATGGATTTAGGTCTTTCTCTGGACTAACTTGGCAAAGGGTTAATTGATCTTATTTATTTTGTTTTTCAAAGATCCAGTCCTTTGTTTAATGAATTCTTTCTATTCTTTTGGTTTCTGTTTCATTAACTTTCTGCCCCAATCTTTTCTATTTCTTTCCATTTACTGCTCTTGGGTTTGGCTTGTTCTTGTTTTTTAAGACCTCGATGTGCATCATTACATGCCTGTGACCTCTCTAATTCTTTGGTGTGATCGCTCACATTTATTTGGTCTTTCCTCTTACAACTTCCTTTGCTGTTATGCTTTCATTTTTTTTTAAATTCTAAGGTTCAAAATTTTGTGTATATGGGTGTCTTGTCGACATACATGTCTGTGCACACACACAGGGCCAGGAAAGTATATCAGCTCTCCCCTGCGTCTGGAGTTACATATGCTTGTGAGCATCCATATGTGTTCTGGGAATAGAACATGGGTCTTCTGGAAGAGCAGCTAGTGCTCTTAACTTCTTAACCATTTCTCTAGCCTCAATTTAGAATTAACCCACTGGCTATTTAAAAACATATTTTCTAGTCCTCCATCTGTATGCATAGTCTCTGTCTTCTCTTGTTACTGGTTTAGCTTTATTCAATTATGAGTTGACAAGATGCAAAAATTATTTTTTTTTAATTTGTGGAGACTCACATTATGACCTAAAATGTGTTTTATGTCTGAGATAGTTTCATGGGCTGCTTAGAAGAATGTGTGCAGAAAAGATTAATATTCATAGTTGTTCATTTGGCATATAGTGTAGATACTGACATTTCTTTATTGGCTTTTAGTATTGATAACCCCTCTAAAGATAGGTGATATATGAAGTTATCCCCATTCCTTTATCAGGATTCACTTGTCCTTTCATGTCTGTTAATATTGTTGTGTAAATTGAGAGCCCCGATATTTGATGCATATGTAGCTACAATGATTCTGCCTTCTTGGTTAGTTGTTCCCTTCACTGATATGTACTGAGCTGCTTTATCACTTCCGATTAATTTTGGCTTGAGGTCTGTCTTGTCCAATCCAAGAGTAACTTGGCCAGCTTCTGTTTGCCGGGCACTCGATTGTCAGCCTTTCACGCTCATCTGTGTCTTTGCCAGTGAGGTGTGTTCCTTTTAGATAACAAATATTTCAATCATATTTTTTAATCCAAACAGCTAGTACAGACCTTTAAATTGTGGAGTTAAAACCATTCACATTTAGGTTACTATACAGAGTTTGCTAATTTCTATCCTTTCATTGGTTGTTTTCCTGATTGATTGTGTTATTGTTTGTTATTTTCTTTCTCCCCTGCATCAGTTAAGGGTTTGAGGGTTGACTAATTTGGATATGATTGATCATTGCAGATTTTGTCTTCATTCATCAGTTTCTGTTGTAAATGTATTATTTCCTGTGTTATAGTGACTGATCCTGTACTCCTTCTCTGTGATTAGAATTCAGATATAGTCTGCAATGCTGGCTTGGTGGTAATGAATTTCTTTAACTTGTGTAGGTCTTAAAACACGTATACCTGCTGATTTTAAAAGATAGCCTTGCAGTATATCTTGGTTAGACAGTATTCACCTTCAGGGCTTGAAATATATTGTTCATGCTCTTACGGCTTTTAGTTCTGTTGAGAGGCCTGATGTTATTCTTCTGTGTTTGCTTTTGAATGTCAGTTGACATCTTTTTCCTACAGCTTTAATATTGTTCTTTGTTGTGTGTTCTTGGCACCTTGACCATAATAGGCTGCAGAGGAGTTCTTCCCTAATCATTTCTGCTTGAGATTCTAAATGTCCACTGTGCTTGGATGTCCATATATTTAGATTTGGAGACTTTATGCGATAAACCACTAAATAGATTTTCTATGCCTTTAGTGTATGTCTCAGTTCTGTCTTCTCTCTAATGGATTCTTAGGTTTGGTGTCTTGATCATAGACCATGAAATAACAACATTTTAAAGCCAAAGTAGCAAGACAACAGTACCAACTGACCCGTCCAGCAGGTCCAGTTATTCGTGGGTCTCGAGCCGGGAAACACCTAAGAGCAAATGGGGGCGAGAAAGGAAGGGAGCCTTGCACATATAATGAATGACAAGAGTCAGTCTGAGTCTCGTCAAGGCTCCGTTTATTGAAATGAGTGCTGCAGCTTTTATATGCTGAGGCTTCAGGCAGGGAGGGGGGCAGGGAAAGCAAGGAGAGTGGAAGGTTATCAGAAGTCAGAGTGGTCAGGGCAAGGTCTCTTTGGCCCCAGGCTCTTGCAGCTGGCTGATTAGCATCTGTTTGCAAGAAGAATGGGAACTCCTAAGGGAAGGTTAGGGTGAGGTCACTTTGGTCCTAGGCCCCTGTTGTTACTGAATGAGGACTTATCTAATACATGTTTATGGTTAGGCCAAGGTCGTCTTGTTTGCAAGACTCCAAAACAGGAAACTCCAAACATACCTGGGTCAAACAGTCTAGGTCAGTCTCCAACAAATTCCCCCTCTTTTCTTAAAAAATAGACCACGTTTGTGCGGTCGGGATGGCTTCTGGTCTGGAGGATCACAGAGGCCCCGTCCCTCTACGCTATGAAAAGAGAGGTCCGGGAGGCAATGTCTCCCCAGATTCAAACATTACAGGCGTCCCCGTGATGCAGGAATCAACAGACCGTGCAGTTTTTTGAGGGAATGGAGATTGCTGAGCATTGAGCTGTTACTGCACAACCATCATGCAACGCGGCATGTAATCCAGACTCTCGGGTTATTAGGGCACCCATGTCCCCAGCCTGTGCAGTCACAGCTGCACTCCAGCCACGCCTGGAGCTTTTTCCTCACACAGGGGCGGCCTCGCCCGAGTCGAGGGGTCTGTGAGGGGCATCTCCATCATGGTCCTAATAGGACCAGGGGGTGTTAGGACCTGAGGACACTGAACCTAAGTCTTTGAGGGGGCTCCTGGCCGCTCTCCTCTGTATCTAATCTATGATAATGAATCGAAATATGCTGTGGTAAGGCCGAATCAATCTGACTTTTGATAAATCGAGTCAACCGCTGCAAAGCCCAGGGGCCAAAGGTAATGAGAAGGAGAAAAACAATTATAAAAGAAAATGAACAGCATAGAGGCGGGTTCTCCGGATCTCGGGACGTGCTGGAGTGGAGTGTCCTCTAGGATGAGCTGGAGGAGCAATGAGGTCATCCATGGTCCCTTTCTTTCCTTGGGTCGCAGGGGCACCTTTTAGCAACCGGGAGGTGTACCCGAAGCAGGGGCACAGGCTCTTGCCATAACAAACCTGTGGGAGCAAACTCTGTAGAAAAGACTATTAAATGCAGGGGCAAGGCAGGAGAGAAAAACCCGACATGCTGCTGGGCAATAGGAAACTGTGTCTGAATTTTTTCTGGGGCAATGCTAAACCCTCTATCCTGTAAGGCTCTCACCATGCTTTGCGCTACTAGATGCGATGCGTCCTTTCCACAGTCTCAGCAGCGATCAACAAATCATCCATGTAGTGGATAATATAGGCCTCAGGAAACTGTATTCTAATTGGGTCAATGGACTGGGCCACATATTTCTGACAAACAGTGGGTGAATTGGCCATTCCTTGGGCAGGACCTTCCACTGAAAGTGTGGATTTGGTCCAATCTGATTAGTAATGGGGATAGAAAAGGCAAATCTTTTGCAATCAGCAGTATGAAGGGGAATAAAAAGCAATCTTTAATATCAATAACTATTTTGGCATATCCTCTGGGGATGGCTACAGGTAAGGGTAGCCCTGGTTATAACACCCCCATGGGCATCATAGTCTTGTTAACTTCTCTAAGATCCTGTAATAATCTCCATTTACCAGTCTTTTTTCTAATGACAAAGATAGGAGTATTCCATGGGGAGGTAGAGGGTTCGAGGTGCCCTTGATCTAACTGTTCCTGCACTAACTGAAGGGCAGCTTGGACCTTAGAGGCAGGGACCACTGGTCTATCCACACCGGGTCATCTGACTTCCATGTACCCTCAGTCCATTCCTTTGATCCCTCAGACATTTACTCTAGACAAACTCCGCTTTTTCTTTTCTTTTAAAACAGAAACTCGTACTAAAGTCTTTCTTGTAATTTCCCTCAGTAATCTAGAATATATTGTAAAGTTACAATATTTTAAACAAGAACAGAAATACATGCATATACCATAACAAGAATAACTCTCAATTTGCAACCACACTGTACCTACAGACAAGAAACTGTTTGTTAGCCTCACATAGGCAGTGACGTTCCATTCTTGGAGCCAGACCTTGATCAGGTTTTAGCCCCAGGGCAGGTCTTGGGAGCTCCACCCAACAGCATGGGAGATGAAGATGACGGGAAGGCATGCACCATAGGGACAAAAGATTGTTGTTAACCTCAGATTTTTAAGTACACAAGAACGGCAGACTGAAAGTGACTCCATGTCCTGGCTGGGCCCACAGACTTGTAGGCCACTCCTCAGCTGTGACCCTGGAGGGGCAGTTAGTTCTCCACCAGCCCTCACACTCTGAGCTCCTGGAGGCTCCTACTGACTTCCCAGCCATGGGCTGAAGGACAGCGCCTATGGCTAGACTGATGGATTTTGAAATTTTGTGTTTAAAAGAGTCTACTTTATTACACAATTTAATCATTCTATTAAGGTCCATAGTTTTAGTTTTGCCCCTCAAGGCGGCTCTGCAGGCTGCATTGGCATTCTCTAAAGCCAATTGTTTAACCATGATGTTTTTAGCACCATTCTCTCCCAAAATCCACTCCGCAGCTTCTAATAGTCTGGCCACAAACTGAGCATAAGGCTCATTCACTCCCTGTATTATCTTGGACAGTGAGGTGCTGGCCGACCCCATAGAGGGAACGGCTCTCCATGCTGCTAGGGCTGCCTGGGAGGTTTGCGCCAAGAGTCCTACCGGCAAGCCTCTCTGTTTGCTTTCCGCGGTGAAATCGCCCCGCCCTGTTAGTTTGTCTACGGACCAGGAGGCCATTTGCGGGCTGCGTTTGTTTAATGCAGCCTACGTTTCAGCTCTTTCTATAAACTCTGCTTTCCAGGTCAAATACTGACTGCGGGTCAAGACTGACTGGACAATTTTATTCCATTCATGGGGGAGGAGACTGCCTCCTTGTCCAAGTCCTTCCAGGACAGAAACAGTAAATGGGGCATTAATGCCATAATTTTTAACAGCTGTATGTAAATCCTTTAGATCCTTAAGTTCTAGTTTCTTAAATATATGGGAGCCTGGAGAGCCACGATAATTGGATTCTCCTGGCTCCTTTCTTTCCTCAGCCAACTCATTTTCAGCTTCCTCCTCTGAGCCCGAAACCGCATTATCAATTTCCCCAATATCTCTCTCTATGTCCCCTCCTTCCTGATCATTGGATGAGTCGGGCTGTTCTGTTAGTTCCTCTGTTCCCTCTGACTGTTCCGTCTCCCCAGCGCTTCGAGGCTGACTAGTTGAGCGAGTCATAACTGGAAAGGAGAGGGACACTGCAGGCGCTCGCTTCTGAGTGCCCTGTCTTTTTGTGTTTACTTTAGGAGGTGAGGCTGTTTCGGTGAGGTCTGCCTGGAGTTTGAATCTGGTGGGTGAGGTCCTTAAGCTCTCTTTTTAACAAAAGGACCTCCTTTAGACTACGGACCTGACCTAAGAGAGATTCCTTGGTGGCAAGCAGGCTCCGGACCCCGGGTAACGAAGAAGGGGGGTCCCAGGAGGCGGAAGGGGCAAACTCAGGCAGAGGAGGGGAAGGCCATTGCAAAACATTAGACGCTCCGGCAGCCGGGAGGCGCCTTGTTAGGGCCGGCAAAGTCTGATACCCAGGTGGATCGTATCTTTCTCTCTCAAAGCGAGCTGCCGCCTCCTCTAAATTGACCTTCGAGGCTGGGTTCAGCCAATTATCACCCCTATCTTTGTGAATAACAGGATATAGAGACTTAACTGGGGGGAAGGCCTGATCTCTGAGAGAAGACTGAGCAGCCTGTTATGGCATCTGCTTGGTCCTTTTAATTACATCAGTACTTATTTACCCTGACTACAATTAAAAGAAACTTGATTACTCATGACTGACTATTAAAAACAATGCTTTTAAGTTGAAGTTGTTCTAGCATCAAATACAGATTCAGTAAAGAAACCAAAACAAAATATCAATAAGACTTACATATCCAGATAGCTTAAGTTTAACAAATTTAGCAAATACAAGGAGGTTAGACAACATTCTTAAGCGTAAATATACCTTGGGTAAGGAGAAACATCTTTAAGTCATTGGTTTTTAACTATAAAAACTGTTTTTAAAAGATTGAGATCTCTCAAATGCCCTTAGTAATATCAACAATAAAGCACCTTTTTACTTTAAGGGGGAGAAAACATGGCATCATTATAATCTTTTACTTAGAGGCTTGGATGATTTCTTTGATCTTACTTTTGGCAGCACGTACATAACCTGCCTGCTCCATTTTATTATGGCTGGTGCTTCCGGTGATCATTACTTGGCACTAGTATTTTTTTTTTTTTAAACTGCTAAGGTCCACCACTGCAACTAGACTCTTTGGAATTCTAGTCCTGCCATACATTTGCAAACCTCAGCTGTTTCCTATAATTCCTTTATGTTACAAAGTTTAGCTGCCAGAGCAAGGTATATTCCTGTGTATAAAAGCATTAATGTGCAGCTTTAATATTTATCAAATATCTTACTAAACATATGTTGCCATCTATTTAAATTCTCTAGAAACTTGCTGTTAAACACTTGGTAAAGACATAAGTACTTAGGTGTTAGCTCAAGTAGATCTTTATAACCTTAGTAAAGGATGGCTGCCAGCCACATGGCTGTCCATGAGATCACTAGCCAAGATGGAGGAAGCCATGTGGTTGCTGTTTAAAGCACGTTTTACCAAACAGTAATTACTTGCACACATTCACACAGTTGGATCCAACTTACATACATACATACATACATACATACATACATACATACATACATTCATACAGTTAAAGCTAGCTTACATTTTTAAGTCGTATACCTGTTTATATAAGCAGTTTGTAGAATCATTAGCCATTAAGATGAAAACCAGCCAGAATTAACTTTTAAATTCAGTATTTGCAGGTATAGGAAACCATAACAAACAGTTTATTGACCTTTTATCTATAACCTTTTATATCAAAGTCTTTTTGTGATTTCTCTCAGTAATCTAGAAATCTAAATTTGCATCAGTATTGTACCGGCAGCTTAGTCTCCCCGGTCCTCTGGAAGGACCGGGGGGTTTCTTTTCCTTAAGAGGGTAAAGAGAGGAAGCAGAAAACGGTCTTAACATCCAGAAAAGCATTGTGAGCCCGGGCGAGCATATCTCTCCAGTTATCTAAAGTCAAACTTAAGGGGGTAGTTAGTTGGTGCCCCATATGGAGAGACAGAGAGGTAGAGGCAAAGGGCAGACTCCAGAAACACACAAAGACGACAAGAACAGACACATAGACATAATCCGCGTGGTGGTGATTTGGCTACAAAACCCGAAAGTAGGCACAGAATACAGATGCCAAATCACCAAGACAAAAGACAAGGACGTAACAACATAAAACATAGATCTAGCTCGTTTTAAAATGACTCTAATCACACCATAAAAACTAAAAAGGGCGTCAGGGACATTTTCCCCG
The DNA here is from genome assembly GCA_902168415.1 of Peromyscus melanophrys. NCBI lineage: Eukaryota > Metazoa > Chordata > Mammalia > Rodentia > Cricetidae > Peromyscus > Peromyscus melanophrys. The sequence continues at coordinate 33,536 of CABHPR010127328.1, read as the reverse complement.
TTTCTGAGCACTTTATTAATCTTTCTCTTTATTAATATCTTTCTTTTTTAACTCTTATTCCTCTCTCCCTAAGGCTATTCTTCATTTCCTTAATGAAGACAATTTTTTTAGACAAAACCATGCCCATGGCTTATGGGACGACAATTACCTCACGGTGCCCACGTCGCACGAGTGATGCTGTCTGGGTGCCACTACCAGAATGCGTGTCCGGCCGGACCGTCTTTCTCGGGTCGTCCGATGTCTCTCCGTGCCTCGAGCCCCCACGTTCGGGCGCCACTTGACCCGTCCAGCAGGTCCAGTTATTCGTGGGTCTCGAGCCGGGAAACACCTAAGAGCAAATGGGGACGAGAAAGGAAGGGAGCCTTGCACATATAATGAATGACAAGAGTCAGTCTGAGTCGCGTCAAGGCTCCGTTTATTGAAATGAGTGCTGCAGCTTTTATATGCTGAGGCTTCAGGCAGGGAGGGGGGCAGGGAAAGCAAGGAGAGTGGAAGGTTATCAGAAGTCAGAGTGGTCAGGGCAAGGTCTCTTTGGCCCCAGGCTCTTGCAGCTGGCTGATTAGCATCTGTTTGCAAGAAGAATGGGAACTCCTAAGGGAAGGTTAGGGTGAGGTCACTTTGGTCCTAGGCCCCTGTTGTTACTGAATGAGGACTTATCTAATACATGTTTATGGTTAGGCCAAGGTCGTCTTGTTTGCAAGACTCCAAAACAGGAAATTCCAAACATACCTGGGTCAAACAGTCTAGGTCGGTCTCCAACAACCAACAATCTTCTTTCTCAGGTTTTAGGTGGAAACTTTTGCCAACCTGTTGGTCACCATTTGTAGCTGGGGTTATCTCCTGGTCCTGCCTGGCCCACAGTCAGGACAAATCTCTCTCACCCGCCAGTCCCACAGCCACTCAGACCCAACCAAGTAAACACAGAGACTTATATGGTTTATAAACTGTATGGCCGTGGCAGGCTTCTTGCTAACTGTTCTTATATCTTAAATCAACCCATTTCTATTAATCTATAAGTTGCCACGTGGCTCGTGGCTTACCAGTATCTTAACATCTGCTTCTCATTGTGGCAGCTGGCGGCGTCTCTCTGCCTCAGCCTTCCACTTCCCAAAATTCTCCTCTCCTTGTCCCGCCTATACTTCCTGCCTGGCTACTGGCCAATCAGTGATTTATTTATTAACCAATCAGAGCAACACATTTAACATACAGAACATCCCACAACACTAATGTCATCATCAATTTCCTCAAAACCTATTTAATGTACGTCTGGTTTTTGTTTTTGTTTTTGTTTTCAATGATGAAAGTCAAGAATACTGTGATATATTTATTGGTATCTTCTATTTCTATTTGTAGGGGACGTGATCAACCTTGGCGACAGACAGCTCACTGTTATGCACATGCCAGGTCACTCGAGAGGCAGTATTTGCTTACATGACAAAGACCGGAAGGTTCTCTTCAGTGGCGACGTGGTGTATGATGGCTCCCTGATTGACTGGCTCCCGTACAGCAGGATAAGCGACTATGTTGGGACTTGTGAACGTCTCATAGAATTAGTGGACTCAGGTCTGGTGGAGAAGGTGCTTCCCGGGCACTTCAATACCTTTGGTGCTGAAAGGCTTTTTCGTTTAGCTTCTAACTACATTTCAAAAGCTGGGATATGCCACAAAGTGTCTACTTTTGCCATGAGGTCTCTGGCAAGTTTGGCCCTCCGCGTGACAAACTCCAGGACCTCCCCTTAGTGTCTGTCCTGACCCTTAGTTGGCTTTAACTGTGTAAATTAACTCAGTTCCCTTGTGTTATTTAATAGTGAGCATTTCAAAAAGTGCTTTTATATAACCATATTGTATATTAGAGAAAAAGAGGATTAAGAATGAGGAAGCCAAAAACAAAAAACAAAACAAAAAAGTAGCTGTCTTAGCGTTGTGTGTTTTTCTTTTATCCAAGGAAGAAGCCAGCTGGCCAGTGCTGTCATTTCAGAGTGTTTGCTCTGGAAATGCTGTGGGGATCTGGGCAGCAAGGGTGCACTCACCGCAGCGCAAAACTTGCCCATGCTCCTCCTTAGTGTACTTCCCGGGTGCCCAGGGGAACCAAATGGAGTTCTGGGCTTGCACTTCACACTTGATTCTGTGTCCATGTTTTATTTAAAGATAAAGTTTCTTGTTTAAAAATAAAGTTTTCTTGTTCTGATTTAAAAATAAAGTAGAACTCAATATGAATTAGCATTAGGATGACAGCTAAAACATCCCATATTTGTGACCCTGGATTTTATGCCTCTTTTTCATTTTTTCTTATTCTTTGTATAAGACATAACGTGATTTATAATTTAACTTACGAACAGTACAATGAATTTTTTGTCTTATTGCAAAGCTTTAAATATAAACTGCGGAGTGCTTCAGTAAAACACTACTGTTTGTTGTTTGTTATTGTGTAAGTAATATTTTCAGTGATGAAAGTGAAATTCAAACGTATGTAACCTAACTTCAGATTGTCAGATTTCTTAAAAGGACACTGTCAGGCAAATTTGAAAATATACACATTGAGAATAATTTTTTATTATATCCTATTTTAGTATTAATAGCTAATATAAACAAAATTTTTCTGGTTAAATAGCAACTTCAGTATTGTGTCACGTTTTACAGTACCAAAACAATTCCGGATATCTATGACATCTTAATGTAAACCATTCCTTTGATTGATATGACATGTATACATACCACAGAAGAATTTTTAAATTAATTGCCATGTATGTATTATCTACTGACTAGTGCAAATGGCCTTCTTATCCTGATTCACAACACCTGTCCCTGCTCAGCGTTCTTTGTCATGAATTAAAATAAGTCTGTGCTCAGACATCTTAGGAAACATTAAACCACTATTCAGTGATACTAGGTAAAGTGTTTGGGTTTGGTGCTTTTAATAATAATTTATCAAAAAGTTTTTTGGAATATTTCATAAAGTTTTTAAAACAGTTTCCCACTACATTTTTATTATTGACATTTTATTACTGATATTCTAGACCAAATGGATCAACTTTTGGAAATCAGATCTTTTAATATTAGCAAAAACAGCAATTCTTATTTCTGTCAAGTTATGTAACATTTTACCCTACAAACACCCAGGTTCTTCACGTTTTTTTTATTTTTTCAGTATGCAAACATTCGCGAGAGTGAGTGCACACATACACAGACATACAGGCCTACACACAGCCGCACACGTACATACACACAGCCACACACATACATACACACAGTCACACACATACATACACACACATACATACACATAATCACATACATACATATACACAATCACACACATACATACACACAGTCACACACATACATACACAGTCACACACACACACATACATACACACAGTCACACACATACATATACACAGTTACACACATACACACAATCACACACATACATACACAGCACTGTGCTCAACGATGCAGGAGGTTTGAAAGTGAAAAAAACACGTTTTAGCTGGATGTTAAAGGCTATAAAACCCAAAAAATAATTTAGGCAAGTTGAAGTTAATATAAATTATGCTTAAATATAAAGGATATAAGGAAAAGGGTGTGAAGTAGGGTAAGGGAGAATGCCCTGGAAAAGGGGATTTTTGAGTCAGAATTGGAGGGAAGCTGGGAACCATATGAGCCTCAGGTTTCAAGAATTGCTAGATGGATTAGCCTATTCCTTGTGACCATATAAATTTAATTTTCTGGAGTCTCATTTATTCTAAGTACCATGTATTTAGCATGAATAAGATGGGTTTGTGGTTGTATAAGTGATTGCATATGTATATGTTCTTAAAGGCAGATGAACTGAGTGGTCATATGCCACCACATAAACCTTTACTTAGAGTCAGAAAGGAGGCCATGATTGGCTCAGATATGGAGTATCATGAAGTCTGTCATGGTCTTCAAGACAGTGAGTCTGTTTCAACTGATGACACAGTACTGAGAATCAAGATTGGTTCAGGGCAACTACAATCAATAAGCCTTAAATATAGTCATTATTTTTGTATCAGCAGCACAAAATAAAGCCAAAAGTCCTTAATCATTGACTATTTTATCATATTTTAGTATTTATTTAAAATCAGGATAGAGTAGGCATTAAACTTTATTAGGAAAAATTTATTGCTGATGAGATGTTTCTCCCTATTTATTAAAAGTGCAATTTTCAGTATAGGTTGATATTTTTGTTGATTTCCCTAATCTTTCAGTTTTTCCAATTATATTGCAATGTAAGATTGTGGTATTTCAGTATTGCTACCATGTGAAAAATATGAAAGTAAATTCACACTCATTTAGTGTTCATGGTAGGTTGTAAATGTGTACCCTGGTTCCAGCACTGGGGGTAACTGACCAGTGTCATACAGCATGGATTAGGAACAATGTCTGCTAGCAAACTGCCCTCTCTAAACCTGCACAATCCATAGAATTGGCCACATATATTTTTACTTTCCAATACATCACACATGTGAAGAATAAATAAAATAATATCAAATCCTAATAGCATATTTAGAAAATACAAAAATATATTTTCACCCTGACAGTGACCCTAGAGTTATGATTTTTGGAAATAGAATATTGTAAATGTAACTCAAAGTTGTCAAAATGTTAGACATTTCAAAAAAATTTTTTTGTTTATATTGTTAATAATGAGCTCGTGGACTTTCACTTTCTTTATTTAATTAATGTCTCCTTTAAACTGAAAAGCTTAAAACAAACCGAAACCTTGTGTGCTATGCTGATGTAGTTGAATAAATGGTATGTGTATTTGTTCTTATATGGATAGTAATATGAATGTGACATGCACAAATTGTCCTATAATTTTCTGATAAGTGTATGTAAACATTGGTGTGGTAACTATTAAAGTGCCCATTTATTTCAGTGTACAAGTGGTGCTTTTTATATAACATTAACAAATTTCTTTTTAATAACTTAGAAAGAATATACCATGTGAAATTTTGTTTTACTAAATGAAAGTGTCAAAAGTTCCTAACAAATAAGGTGTAAAGTCTGGGGGAGGCAATCCAGAACCTAGAAGAAGCCAAACACCTCATTCGTAAATGAGGAATCCAGTCAGAGGATTCAGTACCATTACAGTTTCTCCTATGGGAGAAGGTTCATGCCAGCATAAAAACGAATCCGAAGTTGATTGAAAATGCAGACGTGTAAACCAAAACCACACATGTGTACGGTAGAAGAGGGAGGGGCTGCATTACATTTAAAAGAAGCAATCTCAACAAAATCATCAGTGGCTTAAAATTATGTCATAATAATGGAGGGGAAAGAAGAGGAAGGAGAAAGAAGAGGAAGAAATAATTCACAACCTTTATACTTTAACAGCACAAAAGAGTAAAAAACCCAAGAACATATAAAGAGTACTTGCAATTCAATAAGAAAAAGTTAAGGTGCCATAGGGAAGAAAAACTTTTCTTCTACTCTGTTTTTGGGTTCTATAGCTGAGTTCAAGATTTAAACTAACAAAATTCTGATTAAATAAAACTTACCAATATACAGTTTTATTTCATGTGAATAGTTTTACATATACAAAGCCCTTCATGTATAAGAAACAGAGGGCTGGAGAGATGGCTTAGTGATTTAAGAGCACCAGCTGCTCTTCCAGAGATCCCGTGTTCAGTTCCCAGCACCCAGGCTGGGCAGCTCATAACCAGCTATAACTCGAGTTTTAGTGAGGGCTCTCTTGCCCTCTTTGGGGCTTTTAAGGCACTGGCAACTCACCCACACAGTCACATACATTTATGCATAATTAAAAATAATGATTTTTAAAATTTTCTTATTTCCGTGTATGTATATACCACATGTGCTCAGGTATTCATGGAGGCCAGAAGAGGTCATCAGGTCCCAGGAGCTGGAGTTAGGGGTACTTGTGAGCTGCCTTATGTGGGTGCTGAGAACTGAACACAGGTACTCTAGAAAAGCACAGGTAATTCCAACCACCCAGCTTTCTTTCCAGTCTTCTAAAATAGAGTAAATCTTAAAACATTAAGAAAAGAAATGAAGTCCCACAGAAAAAGCTAAGCTTCAGGCTTACAAACTGAACTAAGAATGATGAATTGTGAAAATATGGTAAAGACAGAGAGAGAGAATTGGGCCAGAGATGTCAAACCGAGGGGAACAGACTTGGTGAATCCTTATACATTTTATATGTGTAAGATGATATATCTTCAAATGGACTATTTTTTTCTTCACATTTCGACACCTTTTTTTCATTTTGTGGCATAAATTGCTCTGGTTAAATCTCATTCCATCTCTCCAATTTTGGTGGACAAGCTTTGAATTTTGGTTTAATTCTTTTTAAAGTTTTTGGTTGAAATCTCCAGTCAAACTCTTTGCTGCAAATTCCACAGTCAAGATGCCAACAGATCTGGGGAAGGCTCATTTCGTAGTTCCTAGACTGCTGCCTTCTTGCTGTGACTTCAAGGATCGGAAGCATAAGAGGGCTCTCTGTTGTCCTTGACCTTCATAATCTATTCAGCTAAAAAAGGCTATACCACCATATTGTGGGATATGTTTCAACATGAATTTAGGAACACACAAACATTTTGTCTACAGCACAACTCTTGATTTTCCCAATTCTCTCACAGGTATGCAGAGTCAAACACACAAGATATTGTGACTTTCCTTTAAAAATGCTAACATGTTCATGATGTGACTCAATCTTCTGCCTTCATATTTCTAACTTCAGTCTGTCTCACCTGGGTTCTAGCATATCAACTACTGAAGTGCTTGCTCGCCATCTATCTGTCTGTCTGTCTACCATCCATCCACCCACCCACCCACCCACCTACCCACCCACTTACCCATCCATCCATCCATCCATCCATCCATCCATCCATCCATCCATCCACCCACCCACCCATCCATCCATCCATCCATCCATCCATCCATCCATCCATCCATCCATCCATCCACCCACCCCATCCATCCATCCATCCACCCACCCCATCCATCCATCCATCCATCCATCCATCCATCCATCCATCCACCCACCCACCCACCCCATCCATCCATCCATCCATCCATCCATCCATCCATCCATCTATCTATCTCAGCACAATTACTAGAATACTTTCTTTAAAACAATAGTTGTGGTATTTGGGATGACAGTATCCCTCAAAGGCTCATATATTTGAATGCTTGATCCCCAGTTGGTGGAACTGTTTGGAAAGGATTAGGAGGTGTAGTCATGTTGAAGGAGGTCACTGCCTGGCCTGGGCTTTGAGATTTTAAAAGCCCATTCCATCCCCAGTTAGCTTCCTCTGCCTTCTGTTTGTGGATCAAAATGTAAGTTTCAGCTACTGCCTCAGCACTATGTGTGGACTGCGTTTGAGACCCCAAGATGTTGGAGGTACCAGAGCTATGGGATGTCTGCCAAGGAGGGCTGCAGACAGAACAGAACCAAAGAACAGTGTGTTGCCGTCAGTAAAGCTGGAAAAGCAGAGCCATCTAAGCTTTTTGACATCAGACATAGAACTACACAGTTTGGAGTTTGCCTTATGTGATTTCAGGCTTGCTTTGGTCCAGCATTTTTTCACTATGCCCCCTTTTCTCTCTCTTAGAAAAGGAATGTGTATTCTGTATCATTATATGCTGGAAGTTAATGGAATTTTCCCAAGGGCTTGCCCTGAGAAAATCCCTCCTAGGATCTCGGAAAAGACATTATGTCTGTCGGGGAGTAATCTGTAGCATGAATCTTAAAGAGTCTTATTAACAAAAACAAACCCGGTGCCAGTTATTGGAGTGAATGCTGGAAGATCAGAGAAGCAGAACAAGCCACAGCCAACCTCACCTCGCCAATTCCTCAGCTGATCCTGTTTCCTTAGACTGGAAGCCTCTCTGCTGAACTGTGCTGCTCAAAAGCCTCAAAGCTTAACCAGCTCTAGTTCCTGGTCCTCATGCCTTATCTACCTTTCTGCTTTCTGCCATCACTTCCTGGGATTAAAGGCGTGAATCACCATGCCTGGCTGTTTCCAGTGTGGCCTTGAACTCACGGAGATCCAGGCGGATTTCTGCCTCTGGAATGCTAGGATTAAAGGCGTGTGTGCCACCATTTTCTGGCCTCTGTATCTAGTGGCTGTTCTGTTCTCTGACCCCAGATAAGTTTATTAGGGTGCACAATATTTTGAGGAACACAATATCACCACATTTCCCCCTTTTTTGTGTCTAAAATAAAAAAGCTTATAACTAGTACAAGAAAAACTATATCCAATAAGTATATATAATATATACAGTCAAGAATTACATTAAAAATGTCTAGTCCATTAACATTTGACAGATTCAGACAAAAAAACTCAATTTTATATATAAATTAACAATGTCCAGTCCAGTAACATTTGATAAACTCAGACAAAGAATTTTCATTCCTTATTCTGTGTAAAACAAGTAGTTACTTTTTAAAAGTAGATTCAATAATCTTTTTTTATCTTATCATATCCATATTCTCTCTTTTTTCTTTTCATAATAGATTCAGTAATTTACCTTTTGTCATTTTTATATATAGCACGAGTCTTAAAAGTTCTTATTAATAAAATCAAACCTGAACCAGTTATTGGGGTGAAATGCTGGGTGGTCAGAGAGACAGAACAAGCCACAGCTAACCTCACCTGGCAAACTTTTCGGCTGATCTTGTTTCCTCAGACTGGAAGCTTCTGTGTCCTCATATCCGAATGGCTCTCAGCTGAACTGTGCTGCTAGAAGCCTGAAAGCTTAACCAGCCTAATGCTTCTCCAGGCCAAATGCTTCTAGTTTCTGGTCCTCACGCCTTATATACCTTTCTGCTTTCTACCATCACTTCCCGGGATTAAAGGCTGGTTTTCTGGGATTAAAGGCGTGAGTCACCATGCCTGGGTGTATCCTTGAACACATGGATTTCTGTCTCTCGAATGCTAGGATTAAAGACGTGTTACCACTGCCTAACCTCTGTTTAATATTGTGGCTGTTCCGTCTCTGACCCCAGATAAGTTTATTAAGGTACACAATATTTTGGGGAACACAATACCCCGCTTATATGTATATATAATACATATATCGTCCCCTTTTTCTTTTTAGAGTACATTCAATGATCTACTCAGTTATCCTATTATTTCTTTATCTTTTTTCTCAGGGTAGATTCAATGATCTACCTCATATCTATATTCTCTTTTTTCTTTTTTTTTTTTTAAACAAAAACTCTGAATCTAATCTCCTTGTTCAGCTTTTTTCCTGACCATTAACAATTAACAACTTGCAACCAACCATCATAAACAATGACAATATCCATAACTTATTAAACAACCCAAAACCACCACCCCACCTCTTGGGAATGTGGGCATTGTTTTCTTAAAATTACTTCCTGCTTTCTGGGGGAGAAGATATCTTTAGGGGATCCTGAAAAGAAAATTTTGGAGTTAATTGTCAAGTCCTAAGAGAGTTATCTGTATCATTTGTCCAATCTCTGCATAATGGGAAAGTGCAGGGCTTGTCTCAAGTCCTTGTTCGAGTAGTCTATGAATCTGGATCATCTCAGCTAGCCATCTCAAAATTGTCCTGAATAGTTTGTAGTCCAGAGTCGATCTTTCTGTGGTGTTAATCAGCTTAATGGCTTTACCATAGTCCTTGTGGAATCATTGTTGTGGGGTCTCATCATCCTTTTGAAGATTTCAATTTGCTGTTAGGCGTGGTCATGGTTCCCTGCAGAATTTTCTTTTTTTCTTTTCTTTTCTTTTTTTTTTTGTTGTGCCTCCTCTGTGGTTTGGAGCAATCACAGTCTGATAAATGTCTGTCTCTCAGAACCATGAACATTCTTCCCTAAAAGAGAAAATCTTTCCAGCAATTTCTTCCCACCATTTGTCTTGCCAAACTTTTCCAAACTGACCTTTGCTGATGCTTTCTTGTAACACGATGGTCCTGGCAATTCTTCTCTGAACAAGCAGCACTGAACCCTTCATCCCAGGTAGCAGCATCATCGCAGTCACCAACACGATGAGAAGCAGCCAGCAACTCAAAGCAGCAGCCACTGCCTCCATGGTCCCACCACCACCGTTTGTGGCTCGGCCGAAGCTTCTCCTTAGCAATCCTCCTAGCTAGCCTCAAACTTGGGATCCTCCTGCCTCTGTCTCCTTCAGTAAATCCTACCGGTGTATGCCACCACAACTGGCAAAGTGTAGCTCAGGTCTGAGCAGGGGCCCGAAAGGCCACAGGCAATTTTACAAGAATTCGTACCACGAACGTTGGGCGCCAGATGTAGCATGACTCTTGTTTTTGTTTTTGTTTTTTTTTGAGACAGGGTTTCTCTGTGTAGCTTTGCGCCTTTCCTGGAACTCGCTTTGGAGACCAGGCTGGCCTCGAACTCACAGAGATCCGCCTGCCTCTGCCTCCCGAGTGCTGGGATTAAAGGCCTGCGCCACCACCGCCCGGCGTAGCATGACTTAAAGAATCTGATTAACAAAAACCTAAATTAAAAAAAAGGGGAAATGTGGTGATATTGTGTTCCCCAAAATATTGTGCACCCTAATAAACTTATCTGGGGTCAGAGAATAGAACAGCCACTAGATATAGAGGCCAGAAAATGGTGGCACACATGCCTTTAATCCTATCACTTGGGAGGCAGAGATCCATTCGGATCTCTGTGAGTTTAAAGCCACACTGGAAACAGCCAGGCATGGTGACTCACACCTTTAATCCCAGGAAGTGATGGCAGAAAGCAGAAAGGTAGATAAGGCATGAGGACCAGGAACTAGAGCTGGTTAAGCTTTGAGGCTTTTGAGCAGCACAGTTCAGCAGAGAGGCTTCCAGTCTGAGGAAACAGGATCAGCTGAGGAATTGGCAAGGTGAGGTGGGCTGTGGCTTGTTCTGTTTCTCTGATCTTCCAGCGTTCACCCCAATACCTGGCTTCAGGTTTGTTTTTATTAATAAGAACTTTTAAGATTTGTGCTCAGTAATCTGAGGGAAAGGAATATACACCATGCTCTGTCATCTGTTACTTTATTTCTCTAAGACAAAATTCTATCTATACAGCTTCAGTTCCATCCTCACATACAGCTCCTCTCTGCACCTACTGCCCTGTCATAGACCTAACTAAGCTCCTATGCTTTCAACCTCATCTTCGTCCTCTGTTCCTTCATCCTCCATCTTTCCTTCCTTGTTCCTTATACCACCACACCAACAACCCCCACCCAGCACCCCATCCCCATCTCTGAGAAACTCTGCCTTCTTCTCTTCTCCCTGGCCAGGCAGCTCTGTCTCCAGGAATTCTGCTCTAGTCTTTACTGCACCTGGTTATGCAAAAAGCCCTATTGTCTCGAGTCAATAGCTCTGTGGTGCTACTAGGCCTGAAGGAAGGGAGATGGTCTGAACTTCATTTGCACAACAAACAAGGCTATGCATCTATAGCCGCCTGTCTCATAAGCTCTGCAGGAGTGTTAGTTACCTAGTGGATCAGCAGTAGGTCTGAGAAGCTAAACTGTTTGCCATATGGCCTAGTAGTATACGAGCACACAAGAATTTCAAAGCAGAAGACAGCTGATATATTAAAAACTGAATAACACCAAATATTCCTTGATAAATAGCTTCCTCTAGAAAAACGCCTTGAGTTTTCTAGGTATAGCTTTAATATACAGCTGAATCTCTGTAATATATTCTTGTGGCCCACTGCATGAAGTATGTAATTTGCTTTTTTATTTTAAAGGGGATTAAAAATGAAGAGATTGCCTTGAGCCTCAGGAAAGACTTGGTACTTTTAAACAGTGTTGAGACTGTGAAAGGCTATGGGTGAAGGGTATAGAGCGGTGCTCGTGCCTGGTTGCGACTAGATACCATGGCAGCCGCAGTTTGGCTGGCGCCGAAAGAGAGCAGAGGAATCACGAGCCATGGTTACCTTTTAAAGCTTTATTAGGAGAAGAAGAGAGAGAGGGAGAGCACCAAAGAGACATAGAGAGAGACAGAGACAGGGACAGAGACCATGCGGAAGGAGAATACAGAGAGAACGCGTGAGAGTGCATGTCTGCTTGCTGGGACGCAGTCGCAAGCTGATGACATAATAAGATGCCGAGCTGTGCATATACAAAATCCTTATATCCCAGACTTTTGCTTATTATAAAAAAAGCAGGTAGATGGGAATAGGAGCGTTGTTCCTCTGAAAAACTGCTTCCAGCTGACTAGTGGATATTGGTTGGTTCTTGGGGGGAATATGGAAAGGGGGTCTTCCGAGGTAGACAGGTGTTGTGGGATGATGGGCTGTCTGCCATCCGTTGCTCTGGAGACGTGCATCCCTCTTGGCCATGGCTGGGAACCTTTTGTCTGACAAGATGCTGGTGACACAGAAAAAGCTTAAAGAGAAAAGAATCATTATTATTTTATTTTATTGGAGTGTTCCCAGACCAGGGGAGTTGGCACTTATCTGAGGTAGATCTGGCCTGTCCAGATGAATTTAAGCTGGTTTCTGGAGCTTGGGAAGAATTTTGAAACATGTTAAAAAGCAGCCAATGAGATTAGTGACCATATGTGGTGTTTAGTACTCTGCTTATATTGGTTAGTGTTAATGGGAGAGACAGAGAGATTGGAACATGTTAAGCTTTATCAGAGACAGATTATTTTAAGGTACCTGTTTCCTTTACTAGTTTGGCATCCAGGAGACAGGTGACCAATTGTTGAGAGTATTTAACAGTAATAGATGGTTATATTAAAGTCTGTTTTTGTAGAGCCCAGACACTTTTGGGTCTGGGGGTGTAAATACCTTTTAGCTATTACAGTTTCTTACTTGATGATCTCTGGACTCTGGTTCTGTGGTGGTTCTGTACCATTAGCTGAACAGTAAGTTAGTACAGGGAACTGGGAAGAGAAAAGCTTGTGGTGCATGAGAACTTATTTTTTTGGAATTAGGGACAAGGCAAAGATCAGGGCCCCGTCTGTGTATGTGTGAGAAACATAGGCAGTAGATCTGGAGTGAGACAATGAGCTCCTATCTTAGCTGTAAATCTTTTCCCATTAAGTAACTCTGAAAGTGCAATTAAGTCTGGTGAGGTGGGTGAGGTTGTCCTCCCTCCCCCGACAATAGGGAAATGAGGAGAGGTGACATCCCAAAACTCCCAGGACTGAGTCAGTGGCTCTGGTGTCCAGAAGGAAAGAAACAGATCGCTTCCCTGCTGCATTCTGGGTTCCTTGCCATGTCTGTAGCCAAGCCTAGGTCTGCTGGAGGTCTTAGCTTGATGTACCCATGCGTCTTGGTGCCTGGGGGCAGTCAGCTGACTCTTTGTCTTTCTAGGAGGCACTTTCAACAAGGCTACTGATAACCTGGCAGGGCACTCACTAGCCTGTGACCTTTTTCCTCACTTAAAACAGGGACCCAACAGCTTTTGGGAGTCAGCGAGTGCCAGCACTTGGCAATTTTGTTTTTGGGCTTTTGATCTCTTCCCTGGCACACCTTAAATGCCACAGATGACCCTTTTGCTTGTGGGGTCAGGAGCCTTGCTCACCAGATGCTTAAGTTTTAGTCAGGGAGGTCTGGGGAACAAGAGATGGATTTTACTCCATGTCCTGAAATTTTTTTTTTGATGATGATTGTTGGTTTAAGGACAGCTTTTGGAAGATCTGCCAGGGGGCAGACTATAAACAGATCCTTTTGGAAGACTTGCCTGAGGCTATAAGCTGATTTCTGGCTTAAGAGCCATCCTGACTACTGTAAACTTACTTGCATGGATCTTAGCCATTTCCAGACCCATCTGTGCCTCTCACCCGAAAGCTTGAAAATGAGTGGGAGGAGTGTTAAAGTGAGAGTCAGCAGTAGCGGGTCAGCAGTAGGGGCCCCAAAAACAGTACAGAGCCTGTCCACTGCCAGAGAGTGGAAGTCAGACAGAAAAGGTTGCACGTGGCAGAGGAAAAGAAAACATCAGAAATGTGGAGGGAGAAGGGTTCAGAGCTTTAGCAGAAAGCTTGGGGATAAAGTAACTCTTTTATTTGCCCGTTTGCTGGCAGAAGTTCCCGCGAAGCTGATATGTGGCCAGATTTACCAGTATCCACCAATTTAAGTGGTATTTGCCCCTTTGTCCCATGGCTGCAGCCGAGAAAAAATAAAAAATTAAAATAACAAACCAGGATCAGACTCCAATCCTAGGCATCCCCAGGGCAAGGAGAAAGATCTATGAATCAGCTCATGTTAACCCTCCGCTTCATCAAGGGAGAGCTAAGGGCTGAGGCGTGCACTGCAGGTGGACCACTCAGTGGACCAAGACAGCATTGACCCCCTCGTCAGGAGCAAAAATGTGTCGTTGCCAGTGCAACCTGAGGACCACCCCTGGGGCATCCATTGCAAAGAATATAGGTCAGAGTGCAGCCTCAATAACAGCGGAGGACTCCCTGTGGTGAAGAAACATGGCGGCAAACATGGCGGTAGTGGCAGCGGCAGCGGCAGAAGTGGTGTGTGGGTCCAGCGGACCCTCAAGGGAGGGTGACAATCGCATGAGCGGTGGGCATTGTCGCAAACCCTCAGTGATTCCCCACAAGTCTGAACGGTACCACTGAAAGGGTATAGAGTGCTGGTAGCTGGCTATGGCTAGATACCACAGCAGCCGTGGTTTTGCTGGTAGCAGAAGAGAGCAGGGGAATCATGAGCCATGGTTACCTTTTAGAGCTTTATTAGGAAAACTAGAGAGAGAGAGAGAGGGAGAGAGAGAGAGAGAGAGAGAGAGAGAGAGAGAGAGAGAGAGAGAGAGAGAGAGAGAGAGAGACCAACTGCAGGGAGGGAGAGTACAAAGAGAGAACGCGAGGGAGTGCACGTCTGCTTTTTAGGCTGGAATGCAGTCACAAGCTGATGACGTAATTAGGTGCCGAGCTGCGTATATATAAAATCCTTACAATGGGAGCTTATGAAGTTGAACTAAATGCATTTTTGAATTATGATCTATGGGGCATGAGGAAATGGAATGATCCTAAAGGCTAATATGTTTGAATACTTGGTCCCCAGTTGGTAGAACTGTTTGAGAAGGATTAGGAGATGTGGACTTGCTAGAGGAGATGTGTCACTGGGATAGAGCTTTGAGGTTTCAAAAGCCCACACCATTTCCCACTTAGCTGTCTCTGCCTCTGCTTGTAGATGAAGGTGTAAGTTCTCAGCTACTGCTCCAGCACCAAGTCTACCTGTCTGCCTGTTGCCCTGATTTCTGTCATGATGATCATGAACTCACTCTCTAGAACTGCAAGTCCCAAATTAAATGTTTTCTTTCTAAGTTGCTTGGCCATGGTGTTTGGTCAAACAAGTAGAAAAGTAAGTATGACAATAGGCTTCAATAGATACTATGCAGCTCAGTATACTTCAATGCTTGTGTATATAGTAAAAACTGATACATAGTAAAGATTCACGTGCAAAGAAATGTTTTTACTACAGTTTTACTACATTTTTTACTACAGTTGGAGAAACTGAAGCTGTTCTGATGGCTGTACTCATAACTTAATAGAAAAACATTACTAAATTTCAGTTGTCTATAATATAGCTGTTCACAGTTGTCATAGTTAGATGTAATTATAAAACTCCTTGCCAGTATAAGACTTTCCTAGAAAAACTTTTAAAAATTGTTTTACACTTATACATAAATCTTTTATAATTTCATTTCCTATTGATTTAAAACTTGCAAGCTACCCAGTATTGAATGAAACAATAAAGTAATGAGCTGGGTGGTGGTGGCGCATTTTATCCCAGCACTCGGGAGGCAGAGCCAGGTGGATCTCCGTGAGATCGAAGCCAGCCTGGTCTACGGAGTGAGATCCAGGACATGCACCAAAACTACACAGAGAAACCCTGTCTTGAAAAACCCAAAACAAACAAACAAACAAATAAATAAAGTAATGGATTTTTATAAAGAACAGTTGGAAGTATGCTCTGTATTAATAATTATAGTGAGATCCTAGAAAGCTGTTTGGGAAAATGAGACACTGGGGAAAGGACAAGGACAAGTGAATCGTTGATCAAAGAATTGAGGAGATGCTCCACGTTGTGTGTGTGGCCTCTGTCTAGTCCACTGCTGCCACCTCCTCCTTTGGCACCTGGCCCTGCCTGTGTGAGCATTCCTTGCAGAACAGGTACATCTTTGGTGAATCAGCAGCTAGGGACCCACCGCTACTCCCTGTGGTGAGGGAAAACACGTGGGAGGTGTGGAGACTGAGAACACAAATGCTATTTATTTGAAAGTATCAGGGCAGGATGTTTGCATGGGGCTCTTTAAGACTGAAAGGCAGGCACTCCTCAGTAAACTAATGAAAGTCCATTATGAACGATAGAGTTTGTCAGTGAAGCAGAGTTTGTCAAATCAATTCTGACTTGAAGGCAACCAATCTATAAAACAGACATCCTGCACTGTTGGAAATGAAGACTGAAGATGCAGATCTGGCCCAGAAGCAGATCGGAAGTGTCTTCTCAAAGGAGAACCTGCTATTTTACTCTAGAATATTGGGATAGACACAGAATACACTCTCAACTAAAAAGATGCTCTCTGCCTGTAGGAGCCTCTCCTCCTAACACACTTCCTTTCCTTGGGAACTTTGCCTCTTGGTGCAGACTCAGGGTCCTCCTCTTTCCTGATGCCCCTCTGAGCCTTTCCTAATACTAGCTTATCTCCATTCTTTGTGTTACTGACCTGCAGAAACACTATCTGCCAGGGACCCCACAGCCACCACACTTACTTAGGATCCAGAGTGGGCAACAGCAGCAAAAGAACA
This sequence comes from Peromyscus melanophrys, assembly GCA_902168415.1. Taxonomy (NCBI): domain Eukaryota; kingdom Metazoa; phylum Chordata; class Mammalia; order Rodentia; family Cricetidae; genus Peromyscus; species Peromyscus melanophrys. Next base: position 16,812 of record CABHPR010127328.1, on the reverse strand, counting down.
GAACACCCACTCGACAAAGACAAGACTGGATATGTACACAAAGAAACAATACAACCATCATAACTCCAGATGCCTAGATCTCAGTGCAAAAGGAAAACCATGAACAGCCAAGACAATGTTTCCTTCAGAAGCCACCACCTGTATTACAGTAGGTCCTGAGAAAAGCTATTTAGCTGAAGCATGAGAGAAGGACTTCAAAATAACAAATGTGAATATGTTCAAGGATATTGTGGTAGTTGGAATGTAATTGGCCTTGATTAGTTCATAGGGAGTGGCACAATTAGGAGGTGTGGCCTTGTTGGAGGAAATGTGTCACTGCGGAGGTGGGCTTTGAGGTCTAATATATGTTCAAGCTACTCCCAGGAACAGATCACTTCCTGTTACTTGCAAGATCAAGATGCAGTAGCTCCTTCTCTAGCAGCACATCTGCCTGTCTGCTGCCATGCTCCCTGCCATGATGATAATGGACTGAACCTCTGGAACTGTGAACTGCCACCTCAATTAAATCTTTTCCCTTATAAGAGTTGCCACAGCAATAGAAACCCTAAGACAGACCTTAAAGCAGATGTGAATAAATGTCATAATGAAGACTGTGAAAACACAAAACAATTTGATAAAATAACCACAGTGGGCTGGAGCAGTGGCCTAGTGATTGAGAGCACTGATATGAAAATCAAGATATGAAAATAGAATTTAAAAAATAAATAGAATCACTAAAAAAAAAAGAATCCAAACAGAAATAAAACTTGAAATACAAAACTTAGGATGCAAACAAAAACTTCAGAGGTGAGCCTCACCAGCAGACTCAAACACATGGAAGAGAGAATTTCAGGCCTTGAAGACAAAGTAATAGAAACCAATACCTCAGGCAAAGAATGTGTTAGATCTAGAAAAAGTCTCCAGGAATAAAATATCAAGAAAATCTTGGACAGTACGAAAAGACCAAACTTATGAATAGTGGGTATGAAAGCACAGAAAATATTTTTTAACAAAATCATTGAAGAAAATTTCTCCATTCTAAAAAAAATGATGCTCATGGAGGTACAAGAAGCATATAGAACAGCAAATAGACAGGATCAGAAAAGAAAATTTCCACAGTAACAATCAAAACACTAAATATATAGAACAAATAAAGGAAATGAAAAAACTGTGGGGGCAGGGCGGGGGGAAGACCACATCACACATAAATCTAGGCCCGTCAGAATAGCTTCTGACTTCTCAGTGAAGACTCTGAAAGCCAGAAGGGCCTCAGCAGATGTCATAAGGCTCTGAGAGACCACAAATGCCAGCCCAGACTACCATACTCAACAAACTGTCCATTATAATCAATGGAGATAAAAAGTATTCCACTCTAATATCAAATTTAAGCAATTTCTATATGCCATCCAGATTTACAGGTAACACTAGAAGGAAAACTTTAGTCTGAGGAGGTTAACCACACCCAAAAGGACACAAGGAATAAATAATTCAAAAATAGTAAATCAAAAGAGGTGGGGAAATACAGCACAACCACAAAATAACAGCAATCAATAAAAACTGTCAATTGATAACTATATTAATTGTCTCAATCCCCCAATAAAAAGACAGAGTAACAGACTGTACTAGGAAACAGGGTCTAATTTTCTGCTGCATCTAAAAAACATACCTCACTATCAAGGATAGACATTACTTCAGGGTAAAAGGATAGAAAAGGGATTTCCAAGCAAATGGACCCAAGAAGCAAGCAGGTATAGCTATTTTTTTTTTTATTAAAAATAGATTCTTCTCACAGTCTATGTTGGAGAGGATGTGGAGCAAGGGGAATACTCCTCCACTGTTGGTGGGAATGCAAACTTGTACAGCCACTTTGGAAATCAGTATGGTGGTTTGTCAGTAAACTGGAAATCAATCTTCCTCAAGACCCAGCTATACCACCCTTGGACATATACCCAAGGAATGCTCAATCTTACCACAAGGATACATGCTCCACTATGTTCATATGAGCATTATTCATAATAGCCAGAACCTGGAAACAGCCCAGATGCCCCTCAACTGAAGAATGGATAAAGAAAATGTGGCACATGTACACAATGGAGTACTACTCAGCAGTAAAAAACAATGATATCATGAAATTTGCAGGCAAATGGGTGGAACTAGAAAATATCATCCTGAGTGAGGTAACTCAGACTCAGAAATACAAACATAGTATGTACTCACTCATAAGTGGATACTAAATGTAGGGCAAGGGATGGCCAGACTGCAACCCATGGCTCTGGAGAGGCTAGCTGACAGGGAGGGATCCTGGGAGGGACACATGGATGACCCAGCGAAGGAGAGGTGGATGAGATCTGCATGAGCAGGCTGGGGGTGGGGGGTTGGGGGAGGGCAAGGAATGGGGGGTAAGAACATAGGGAAATGGGAGGGTCCAGCTCAAGCAGAGACTGAGTGGGAGAGCAGGGAAGGAGATACTGTGACAGATGAAGACATCATGGGAGTGGGAAGAGGCAGGGTGCAGGGAAATCTCTCAGGAATCCACAGGGATGACCCCACCTTGGACTGCTGGCAGTGATCGAGGGGGTGCCTGGACTGGTCTACTCTGGTGGCCAGTCTAATGAATACCCTAACTGTCATCATAGAGCCTTTATCCAGTGACTGATGGAGGCAGATGCAGGGATCTGCAGCTGGGCACCAGGCTAAGCTCCGGGAATCCAGTCGATGGGAGAGAAGAGGGATTCTGCAGACGGCAGATATCAAGATCATGATGGGAAGATGTGCAGAGATGATGCGCCACACTAGTGGAAAACCCATGAACTGTGGACTAGTGGCTGTGGAGCTTCCATGGGACTGGACTAGGCCCTCTGGGTATGGGAGACAGTTGTTTAGCCCAAACTGTTTGGGGGACACCCGGGCAGGGGGATCGGGATCCATCCCTGGTGCATGGGCAGGCTTTTGGGAGCCCAGTGCCTGTGGCGTGGCACCTTGTGCAGCCTTGGTGCAGCGGGGGAGGGGCTTGGACCTGCCTTGGCTTGGTGTGCTGGGCTCTGCTCACTCCCCATGAGAGACCTTGATTTGGAGGATGTGGGGATGGGGGGTAGTTTGGGAGGGAGGGCTGGGGGGTAGGAGGAGGAAGGAGGTGGGATCTGTGGGTGGTATGTAGGATGAGTAGAAAATTTCTTATTGAAAAAAGAAAAGGAAAAAAAAAGAAGTATAATTAAGATGGGAAGGGACCAGACCTGGAGAGAAGAAGGGCTCAGGAGTTCAGAGAGCTTGCTGCGCTCTGGAGGACCTGAGTTCAGCACTCATGTTAGGTGGTGGCTCTTGAAACTGCAGTCCCAGGGGACCCAATGCCCTCTTCAGACCTCTGTGGGAACCATATGTACATACACACATGTTCATATGCTGTGGATATCTCTCTGTATAAATAAACACTGATTGGCCAGTAGCCAGACAGGAAGTATAGGTGGGACTAACAGAGAGGAGAATTGAGGGAACAGGAAGGCAGAGGGAGAGACAGCTGGAGCCACCGCCAGGACAAGGAAGATGTAAGGTACCAGTAAGCCACGAGCCACGTGGCAAAGTATAGATTAATAGAAATGGGCTGAATATAAGAGTAAGAGCTAGACAGTGATAGGCCTGAGCTAATGGCCAAACAGTTTAAATAATGTAAGCGTCTGTATGTTTATTTTATAAGTGGGCTCCGGGACTGCCAGGCCTTGGCAGGACCTGGAAAGAAAACTCCAGCTACATACATACACAAAGCAAAATAAATTATTTTAAAAACTGGGACCAGATCCTGAAAAGAAAAAAAATAGATTCTTCTCTTATACAATATATCCCAAACACTGTTTGCCCTCCCTCCACTCCTTCTAGCCTCCCCCCATCTCTGTTCTCCCCCAGATCCACTTCCCTTCCGTTTCTTCTGCAGAAAAGAGCAGGCTTCCAAGAGACAACAGCCAAACAAGACAAAACAAGATAAATAAGACAAGGCAAAAGCCTTCATATTGAGGCTGGACAAGGTGACCCATTAGGAGGAAAAGTGTCTCAAGAGCAGGCAAAAGAGTCAAAGTTACACCCATTCCACTCTTAGGAGTCCCCAAAGAACACCAAGTTAATAGCCATAACACAACACAGAGGAACTGGTGCAGACCCACGCAGGCCCCGTGCTTGCCAGTTCTGTCTCCGTGAGCTCATGTGAGCCCTGCCTAGTTGATTCAGTGGGCCACGTTCTCCTGGTGTCCTCCATTCCCTCTGACTCCCATAAACTTCCATCCCCTATTCTGCAGGGTTCCCTGATCTCCGAGGGGAGGGACCTGACAGAAACCTCCAATTTAGGTTTCTGCCTGCAATATAGACAATCTCTATATAATGTCTGGCTGTGGCTTTCTGCACCAACTCCCATATGCTGCCAGAGGAAGCCTCTCTGATGATGACTGGACAAGGCACTGATCTATGTGTACAGCAGAATATCATTAGGAGTCATTTCATTAATTTTATTCTCTCTCTCTCTCTCTCTCTCTCCTCTCTTCTCTCTAGCCAGCTGTGTTTGGTTCTACTCTAGGTCTCTGGAGTATCCATTCTCCAGTTTCTGACCATCCAGTCAGTGTAGCTAGAGTTTTCCTGCCTGGTCCACAGTCAGGACAAATCTTTGTCACCCGCCAGTCCCACAGCTGCTCAGACCCAACCAAGTAAACACAGAGACTTATATTGTTTACAAACTGTATAGCCATGGCAGGCTTCTTGCTAACTGTTCTTATATCTTAAATTAATCCATTTCTATAAATCTATACCTTGCCACATGGCTCATGGTTTACCGGCGTCTTCACATGCTGTTTGTCATGGCGGCGGCTGGCAGTGTCTCCGGCTCAGTCTTCCACTTCCCAGAATTCTCTCCTCCTTGTTTCGCCTATACTTCTTCCTGCCTGACCACTGGCCAATCAGTGTTTTATTTATTGACCAATAAGCAACATGTTTGACATACAGACCATTTCACAGCACTTCCCCTTTTCTTTTCTTTTTTTTCAAAAAGGAAGGTTTTAACATTAACATAGTAAAATTACATATAATTTGGGAATTGGGGCATAGCTTCTCTTACTCCATTGTCCCAGCACATCATGGGGGATAGATTGTAGGTGGAGGGTTTTGTGGCTGGGTTTATAGTTAGGTTTCACTTTCTGTAGCCTGCAAAATACCTTCTCATGTTAAAGAGACTAGAACGTAAGGGTGAAGGCTCCATGCCCCCACCAACTTGACCTCTTTACTTTCAGTGAGCTGAGAGGACACTGTCCTTTGCAAAAGGGCCCACTATCAGTTTTCAGAGGGTGACTTTCTGTCCTAGCGTCAGTCTGGGCTGTTTAAGGAACTCCACAGGACCTCCTTGGCCAACAACTCAACTGAATGTAACCCAGTCACACCACTGGAAGCTTTGGCTACAGAAGATGGCCAGTTTACACTTTATCCCCCATTACTAGGAGTCCTCACTAGGGTCACCCTCACAGAGTCCTGGGAATTTCCACGACACTGGGTTTCCACACCATCCCCCAAATGCCCTCAATTCCAGCTGTCTTTCCCTACACTGTCTCCCTCCATCCCCCCACAATCTCATCCCTCTTGCTCCCATTCTCATGCACTGGCAATCCACCCACAGAATCTATTCTATTCCCCCTTCCCAGAGAGATCCATGCCTCTGTCCCATATCCCTCTCCTTTACCTGGCTTCTCTGGGTCTGTGCATTATATATAGTGTGGTTATCCTTTACTTAACAGTTAATATTCACTTATAAGTGAATACATATCATATTTGTCTTTCTAGATCTGGGTTACCTCACTCTGGATAATTTTTTTCTAATTCTATCCATTTGCCTGCAAATTTTATGATCTCATTTTTTTTTAACAGCTGAGTAATACTCATGCGTAAATATACCACATTTCCTTTATCCATTCTTCAGTTTAGGTTTTTTCTAATTTCTGGATATTAGGAATAAAGCCTTAACAAACATAGTTGATCAAGTGTCCTTGTAGTGGGATGGAGCACCCTTTGGGTATATGCTCAAGAGTGGTATAGCTAGGTCTTGAGGTAGATCAATTCCTAATTTTGTGAGGAACTGCTATATTGATTTCAATAATAGCTGTACAGGTTTATACTCCCACCAGCAATGGAGGAGTGTTGCCTTTGCTCAACATCCTCACCAGCATGAGCTTTCACTTGTGTTATTGATCTTAGCCATCCTGACAAGTGTAAGATAGAATCTCAGAGTTGTTTTTATTTCCTTAGCCATTTCCCTGATAGCTAAAGATATTGAACTTTTCTTTAAGTGTTTCTCAGCCATTTGAGGTTCCTCTGTTGACAATTCTGTTTAATCTGGTCCCCACTTTATAAGTGGATTATTTAGTTTTTAAATCTAGTTTCTTGAGTTCTTTATATATTTTTGATAGTAGACCTCTATCAGATGTAGAGTTGGTAAAAGTCTTTTCCCACTCTGTTGGCTGCCTCTTTGTCCAGTTGATGGTGTCTTTTGCCTTACAGAAGCTTTGCAGTTTCATGAGGACCCATTTATTAATTGTTGATCTTAGTGCCTGTGCTATCAATGTTCTCTTCAGAAAGTTGTCTCCTGTGACAGTGTGTTAAAGCTATTTCCTACTTTCTCTTCTATTGGGTTTAGTGTGTTTGGTTTTATGTTGAGGTCTTTGATCCACTTGGACTTGAGTTTTGTGCAGGGTGATAGATATGGATTTATTTGCATTCTTTTACATGCCACCATCCAGTTTGACCAGCATCACTTGTTGAAGATGCTTTCTTTTTTTCCAGAGTGTGTTTCTGGCTTTTTTTAAAATCCAAAATCAGATGACGATAGGTGTGTGAATTTGTGTCTGGGTCTTCAGTTCAACTCCATTGATCAGCATGTCTGTTTTTATGCCAATACTACACAATGTTTGTTACTTTAGGACTGTAGGGTAACTTGAAATTAAGGATGGTGATTCCTCCAACAGTTCTTTTGTTACTTAGGATTGTTTTAGCTATCCTGGGTTTTTTGTTTTTCCATGTGAAGTTGAGAACTGTCCTTTCAAGGTTTGTAAAGAATGGTGTTGGAATTTTGATGAGGATTGAGTTGAATCTTTAGATTGCTTTTGATAAGATGGCCATTTTTACTAAATTAATCCTACTGATATAAGCATGGGAGTTCTTGCCATCTTCTGATATCTTCTTCAATTTATTTCTTCAAAAACTTGAAGTTTTTTTTATCACATAAATCTTTCGCTTGGTTGGTTACAATTACTCCAAGGTATTTTGGATTATTTGAGGCTATTGTGAAAGGTTTTATTTCTTGGTTTCTTTCTCAGTCCATATGTCATTTGTATATGAGGGCTAATGATTTTTTTTTTAGTTAATCTCATGTCCAGCAACATTGCTGGAAGTGTTTATCAGCTGTAGGAGTTCCCTGGTGGAATTTTAAGCGTCACTTATGAACAATATCATATCATTTGCAAATAAAGATACTTTGATTTCTTCCTTTCCAATTTGTATCCCCTCAATCTCTTTCAGTTGTCTTAGTGCTATAGCTAAAAATTCAAGTAGTAAATTGAATAGATATGGGGAGAGTGGACAACCTTGTCTTGATCCTGACTTTAGCAAAATTACTTTGAGTTCCTCTCCATTTAATTTGATGTTGGCTATAGGCTTGCTGTAAATGTTTAGGTATGTTCCTTGTATCCCTAATCTCTCCAGGACTTTTATCATGAAGGGGTGTTGGATTTTGGCAAAGGCTTTTTTTCTGCATCTAATGAGATGATCATGGGATTTTTTTTTCTTTCAGTTTGTTTATATGGTGGATTATGTTGACAGATTTTCATATTTTGAACTACCCCTGAATCTCTGGGATGAAACCTACTTAGTCATGGTGGATAATCTTTTTGATGTGTTCTTGGATTCAGTTTTTGAGTATTTTATAGAGTATTTTTACAACAATTTTCATGAGTGAAGTTGGTCTATAATTCTCTTTCTTTGTTGAGTCTTTGTGTGGTTCAGGTATCAGGTTGACTGTGGCCTCATAGAAAGAATTTGGCAACTTTCCTTCTGTTTCTACTTTGTGGAATAATTTAGGGAGTATTGGTATTAGATCTTCTTTGAAAGTCTGGTAGAATTCTGTGTTAAAACTGGCTGTCCCTGAACTTTTTTTTTTTTTGTTGGGAGACTTTTAATGACTGCCTCTATTTCCTTGGGGATTATCAATCTATTTAAATTGTTTAACTGATCTTGATTTAACTTTGATAAGTGGTATCTGTTAAGAAATTTGTTCATTTCTTTTATATTTTTCCAATTTTGTTGAGTACTGGGTTTTGAAGTATGACCTGATGATTCTCTGTATTTCCTCATATTCTGTTGTTATGTGTTGTAGAATATTATTTTAGGGTGTGTTACATTTGTTTATGTTGCATTTATTTAACTCTGTGAAGCTGTGCTACTGTGCCTGTCTAAAACATCTGATAAAGAACTGAATGGCCAATAGCAAGGCAGGAGAAAGGATTGGTGGGGCTGGAAGCCAGAGAGAATAAATAGGAGGAGAAATTTGGGAGGAGGAAGATCAAAGAAGTGGCCAGAGAAGGAGGAGGACATCAGGGGCCAGCCATCCAGCCACACATCAAGCCATGGAGTAAGAGTAAGATCTACAGAAGTAAGAGAAAATTTCATTTAAGGAAAGCTGGCAAGAAATAAGCCAAGCTAAGGCTGGGCATTCATAATTAAGAATAAGCCTCTGTGTGTGGTTTATTTGGGAGCTAGGTGGCGGCCCTCCCAAAAGAGTACCAAACAGACAACAACAGTTATGACCCCCTTTTCATTTCTGATTTTGTTGATTTGGATATTCTCTCTCTGCCTTTTAGTTAGTTTGGATAAGGGTTTATATATTTTCTTGATTTTCTGGAAGAACCAACTTTTTGTTTCATTGTTTCTTTGTATTGTTCTCTTTGTTTCTGTTTAAATGATTTCAGCCCTCAATTTGATTATTTCCTGCCTTCTACTCCTCCTAGGTGTGTTTGCTTCTGTTTGTTCTAGAGCTTTCAGGTGTGTTAAGTCACTAGTCTGGGGGTCTCTCCAAATTCTTCATGAAGGCACTTAGTGCTATGAACTTTCCTCTTAGCACTGCTTTCATTGTGTCCCATAAGTTTGGATATGTTGTGCATATGTGTTTTCATTGAATTCTAGGAAGTCTTTAACTTCTTTCCATTTCTTCCTTGACCCAGTCATAACTCAGTAGAGAGTTGTTCAGTTTCCATGAGTTTATAGACTTTCTGTTGTTGTTGAAATCCAGCTTTAATCCATGGTGGTCTGATAAGGTACAGGGGGTTATTTCAGTTTTTTTTTAATTTGTTTAGACTTGCTTATATGGTCAGTTTTGGAGAAGGTTTCATGCAGTGCTGAGAAGAAGGTTTATCTTTTGTTTGGGTGAAATGTTCTAGAGTTATTTGCTAGGTCTGTTTGAGTCATAAGTTTTGTTAGTTCCATTATTTCTCTGTTTAGTTTCCGTTTGGGTGATCTGTCCATTGGTGAGAGTAGGGTATTAAAGTCTCCCACTATTGTTGTGTGGGGTTCTATGTGTGACAGTTTTGCTGGGTATAGTAGTCTGGGCTGGAATCCACGGCCTCTTAGAGTCCGCAAGACATCAGTCCAGGCCCTTCTGGATATTAGAGTCTCTGTTGAGAAGTTGATAGTGATTCTAATAGGTCTGCCTTTATATGTTACTTGGCCTTTTCCCCTGCTGCTGTTAATATTCTTTCTTTGTTCTGTATGTTTAGTGTTTTGATTATTATGTGGTGAGGGGACTTTCTTTTCTGATCCAATCTATTTGGTTTCTGTAAGCTTCTTGTACCTTTATAGGCATGTCCTTATTTAGGTTGAGAAATTTTTCTTCTATGATTTTGTTAAATATGTTCTCTGGGTTTTGAGCTGTGATTCTTCTCCTTCTTCTATTCCTATTTTTCTTATGTTTGGTCTTTGTAGTGTCCCAGATTCCCTGGATGTTTTGTGTTAGTAATTTTTTTTAGATTTAACATTTTCTTTGAGTGATGAATCTATTTCCTCTATTGTGTCTTCAATGCCTGGCACTCTCTATTTCATCTCTTGTGTTCTGTTGATGATGCCTGCATCTGTAGTTCCTGTTCAGTTACCCGGATTTTCCATTTTCAGAATTCCCTCTGTTTGTGTTTTCTTTATTTCTACTATTTCCATCTTCAGGTCTTGAGCAGTTTCTTCCATAGTTTGTTTGTTTGTTTGTTTCTTGGATTTCTTTAGGAATTTATTAATTATTTCCAATTTTTTGTTTGTCTTTTCCTCAGTTTCATTAAGGGATTTTTTAAAATGTTCATAAAGTAACTTTTAAGGTTGCTTTCTTGTGCTTCAGCTGTGTTGGATTGTTCAGGTCTTGCTGTCACAGGATAGCTGGGCTCTGGTGATGTCATATTGCCCTTTCTATTCCTGAATGTGTGCTTACACTGGCATTTAGGCATCTGGACTTGGGATGATTATAGCTCTAGGTGCTGATTCCTGCATTTGTCTTTGTTAGATGAGTGTTTTGTTCCTTGGTTTCTCTTTCTTCTCTGGTCTTCTGGCCTAAATGGCCAAGGGTTCTGGTGACTAGCATATCTTCAGCTCCAGTAGAGTGCCCCTCTGGGGTTTGGGGAGCTATGGGTCCCTAGATCTGGCCTGGCCTCTGGTAAAGCTGAAGTCTTCTTCTGAAGTTGTAGACCAGGTTATGAAGCTGGGGGTAGAGGGGTGGAAGATGGAGATAGGGGTGGGAGGTGATGCAGGGGATGTGCAGTCTGAGGTTGTTTGGCAGGCTTTAAAGGGGTTTAGTGGGCAGTGGGTGAGAGAGCTGAGCAGATGCCATAACAGGCTGCTCAGTCTTCTTTCAGAGATCAGGCCTCAGTTTCAGTTTCCTGAGAGTAAGCAAACAGTTTCTGAAAGAACCATGAACAATGGACAATCAATTTTTAATGCCCCTGACAGCAGGGATGAAGGAGATAGCATGTGCCAAACCTGGGCCATCCCTACAGTATCTCAAGGCAATGACCAAATTGGGACAAATCCTCCACCTCCCCTCCTCCTGGGAACTTGAAGCTCTAGCTAGCCCCTGCTAGCCCTAGCCAATTAGAAGTCTACTAACATAGTTGCCACTTGCTTAAGCTAATCATAGAGAGGATGACCTAAAGCTTCTAGAATCCCTTTAGCTGTGTATAAAGGCAGCCTGTGAGCTTCTCTTGGGGTCACCATTTTGTGTTTGTGTCAGATGTGTGGCCCCAGTATGCTGGTACTTTTTATTCTCAAAAATTAAATGCTCTTGTTGATTGCATATGTGTCTGGTGGTCTTTTGTGGGACTTCTCAAGGGCCATAACAGTGGACAGTGTCTTCCCTGGGGTCCCTAGGACCACTCTGGCCTCCAGTACAGCTGATAGAACTGTGGGCCTTAAAGCGGAGCCCCAGGGAGGGAGTGCAGTCTGAGATTGCTGGCGAACTTGAAGGCTTTCCTGGATTTCTTTAAGGGATTTATTCATTTCTTCTTTAAGGACCTTTATCATATTCATATAGTTGGTTTTAAGGTCTTTTTCTTGTGCTTCAGTTATGTTGGAATATTCAGGACCTGCTGTGGCAGGATAGCTGGGCTCTGGTGGTGATATACTGCCCTGGCTGTTGATTGTGTTCTTATGCTGGCATCTAGGCATCTGGGTTTGGGTGGATTATAGGTCTACGTATTTGTCTTGGTTGGGTGGGTGTTTTGTTCCTTGGTTTATTTCCTCTCTGGATTTTCAGAGATGTGTTGGCTGAGTGTTGCTTGTTTTACTGGTCTTCTCAGCTGGTGTGTTCACAGGGGAATGCCTGCTGGTGTTGGAGACTGAAGGAAGGGTAGGCCAGGGGGAGATGGTCTAAGAGATTCACATTTGGCATGGCCATCAGGGAGGGGAAACTCCCCCTGGTGTACTAGAGGTGACCCCGAGGAGGTCCTCTGGAGCCTGTGTGATCTTCTAACATGCATGGCCTGTGGTTGAGCAGGAGGTGTCCACCCAGGTTGGGGGATGGGACATAGTGATGAGGTGGGAAGGAAAGGCAGTGGAAGATGATCTGTTGATCCATAGGAGTCATGCACAGGGGGTTGGGGGAGCTGCAGCTGGTATTCTGTCGCATTTCTGGGGGGCGACCCTGAGAATTGTGTCTGGGGTAAGAGTGGGGAAAGTCTGCAGGCAGTCTACCAGGTCTTCTCAGGTGTAGCTATTTTAATATCTGAGAAAATAGACTTCAAACCAAAACCAAATCAGAAGAAGTAGGAAAGGACACCACAAACTTGACAAAGGAAAAATCCACCAGGAGGACATTCAAGTTCTAAACATTTGTGCAACAAACACAAGGTCACTCAGGTTCATAAAAAGAAACACTGCTACAGCTAAAAGCACATGTTCACTCTCACACAGTGATCATGGGTGACTTCAGTACCCAAGAGACATGTCATCCAGACAAAGACTAATCATGAATCAAATGGACCTCTACTATCTACAGAGCATTCTACCCAAACACTAGAGAATACACTTTCTTCACAGTAGCTTATGGAACTTTCTCCAAAATTAAGACATATTAGGACACAAAGCAATTCTCAACAGATAAGAAAATGAAATAGCACCCACATCCTATCTGACCCACCATGGCTTAGAGCTAGATATCAACAATAGAAACAACAGAAATCCTATAGCCTCATGGAAACCGAATAATTCACTGCTGAATGAAAAATTAGTCAAGAGAGAAAACAGCAAGGAAGTTAAAACCTCTTTAGACACACAGCATACCCAAACCTATAGGACATATAAAGCCGTTCTAAGAGGCAAGTTCACAACACTAAGTACCTACATTAAAAAAAAATTGGAGAGATCTTATATTAGCAACTTAACTACACACCTGAAAACTCTAGAAAATAAACAAACAAAATAATGCCCCAAAGGAGTAGATAGGAAGAAATAATCAAACTCAGGGTTGGTTCTTTGAGAAAATCAACAAGATTGACAAAGCCTAAGGAAAATTAATCAAACCACTGAGAGAGAAGATTCAAATTAATAAAATTAGAAGTGAGAAGGGGGAACATTACAACAGATAACAAGGAAATCCAGAGAACCATAAAGGCATACTTCAAAAGTCTATCCTCCACCAAACTGGAAAACTTCAAGCAAATGGATTAATTTCCTGATACATACCACTTACCAAAGTTAAATCAAGATCAGATAAGCAATTTAAACAGACCCATAATCCCTAGTGAAACAGAAGGAGTACTTAAAAATCTCCAAACCAAAAGAAGAGGAATGATGATGATGATGATGATGATGATGATGATGATGATGATGGTGATGATAATAAAGCAAACCCAGGGCCAGATGGTTTTAGCACAGAATTCTTCTACTTTAAAAAAAAAAAAAACAGGTTAATGCCAATAGTCCTCAAATTATTCCACAAACTAGAAACTGGAAGAGCATTTCCTAATTATTTTTTATAAAGACACTATTACCCTGATATTAAAACCACAAAAAGCCCACAAAAAATTATAAACCAATATTCCTTATATAATGTAAGTGAAAATTCTCAATAAAATACTGGAAAACTGAATCTAAGACCATATCTGTGGTGGTTTGAAAGAAACTAGCTCCCAAAGGAAGTGGCACTATTAGAGAAACTGGCCTTATTGGAGTAGGTGTGGCCTTGTTGGAGGAAGTGTGTCACTGGGGGTGGGCTTTGAGGTCTCCTTTACTCAAGCTACAGTCAGTGTGGGACACAGTTTATTTCCTGTTGCCTAGAGATCAATATGTAGATTGAGCACTCAGCTCCTTTGCCAGTGCTCTGTCTGCCTGCATGCTACCGTGCTTCCCACCATGTTCATAACGGACTAAACCTCTGAACTGTAAGCCAGCCCCAGTTAAATGCTTTCCTTTATTAGAGTTGCTGTGGTCGTGGTGTCTCTTCACAGCAACAGAAACCCCAAGACAACATCAAAAATATTATTCACTCTGATCAGGTTGGCTTCATCCCAGAGAGGCATGGATGATGCCACATACACAAATTAATCAACGTAATCTGCCACATAAACAGACTGAAAGGCAAAAACCATATGATCATCTCATTAGATTCAGAAATGGCCTTTGACAAAATCCAATACCCTTTCATGGTAAAAGTCGTGGAGAAATTAGGGATATAAGGGACATAATTCAAATGAATAAAGGTGATTTACTGCAAGCCCACAGTCAACATCAACCTAAATGAAAGAAACTCAAAGCATTTCAACAAAATCAGGAACAAGAAAGAATGTCCACTCTTCCCATGCCTATTCAATATAGTACTTTGAAGTCTTAGCTAGAGGAAGAAGACAACAGAAGGACATAAAGGGAATGTAAATAGGAAAAGAAGAACTCAAGTTGTCTTTATTGGCAGATTTTCTGCATAGTTTTATGTCAACTTGACACAAGTCATAGTCATCTGAGAGGAAGGAACCACAATTGAGAAAATGTCTCCATAAGATCGGGCCATAGGCAAACCCATGGAGAATTTTCTTAATTAGTGAGTGATATGGGAGGGTTTAACCCATTGTGGTTGGTACCACCCCTGGGCTGGTGGTCCTGGGTTCTATAAGAAAGCAGGCTGAGCAAGCCATGAGGATCAAGCCAATAAGCAGAATCCCTCCATGGCCTCTGCATCAGCTTCTGTCTCCAGGATCCTGCCCTGTTTGAGTTCCTGTCCTGACTTCCTCCAATGATGAAGAGCGATGTAGTGTAGGCCAAATAAACCCTTCCTTCCCCAACTTCCTTCATGGTCATGGTGTTTCATCACCGCAGCAATAGAAACCCTAAGGCAGACTACCATGTGGAAGTGTAAACCAAGTAAACCTTTTCCTCTCGAATTGCTTTGGTCATGGTGTTTATCACAACAGTAGGGAACTGGTACCATGTTAGTAGGGTACTGCTGTGGTAGACCTCACTGTGTGGTTTTGGGAGGATTGTGGAAGGACTTTGGAACTTTGAGGGAGAAAAGCTATTGAGTGTTCAAAGCTTCACGAGCTGTTCTGTGGGAGCTTGGAAGAAAGCAGTGTTGAGAGAAATGTGGATAATTGAAGCTTAACTTGTGAAGTTCCAGAGGGAAATTTGAGAATTACTTATCCACTCTGGGGGCCATTGCGTATTTGCTATTTTTAATCAAGATTCTGTGGTTTGGGTCAGGGGCTGAAGATTAACAAGAGGCCTGCACCGTTGAAGTGAAACCTTGGCTTTGCCAGGACAATTGATGGTGGTCAGCGAGAGCAGAGAAATTAGCGGTGATTGAGACCAACGTCATTGAAAGAATGGGTTGGAGGGAGGAAAGGGAAGAGAGGAATGATATATTAGAGTCTCTAAAAATTAAAAAATAAATACATTTGAAAATCGATTTGTAAAAGAAAGAAACCAGAGCTCCCTTCTGGCATTCCTGGTCTCCAGCCAAAACACTTCTGAAAACAGTTGCTCTCAGGTCCTCCTCGCCGTCAGCTGCCTGGCCGTTTCCATCTCCAGGTCTCATCACACTAGTCCTGAACCTGAGCTGAGGAGTTTCAGGCGCACTGCTTGCATGGCCTGATGGTATGCGCAGTGCCACATGGATGGGTAGGCTATGCTGTCAGAAACACCTTGGGCTCGTTATGCATTTGATCTTGAACTTCCTTTGTTGTTGTTGTGTGCTCAGAAACCTTGTAGTGCTGCAAGTTTCTTCATGGCCCCTGAATTCAATGACCTGACCTAAAAACGGGGATAAAACCCCAGAGTCTTATACATGCTGGGCAAATATTGTCGCACTGAGCTCCCCCACACTCCCCCCTCCCTGGTTTGAGACTACTGAGTGATGCCATATTGTGCTTAAATTATAAGCCAAGTCAGAAGGGAGCCATTTTTAGTTTTCTTTGAATTTCCTTGTGTATTTTCTGTGACAGCTACTGCCAGAGTAAAGGAAATCTACTGTTAGCATATTTTGTGACCAAACTTTAGGACAACATCCTCAATTTAATGACAGAACCTACTCACCCACATGGAGAAAATCTATTGCAAATAGTGCCTCCCTGTGGTGTGTCCTAGCTTTGCAGCAAATAGAATAAGGATCTTTCCAGGGATGCTGTCCTCCCAGCAATGTGGCTATTATTAAAACAAAACAAAAACAAAAAACAACAACAACAAAACATTGTGAGGAACCTTGTCTTCCATTTGGAAATTGGGAAGAGAGGGGCTATTGAGTTTAGTAGACTTTCTGGAGATTGTCTGACTGAAGATTATTGCTTAGTTCCGACCTCATCGACTTGAAGAAACAGTAGGCTACTTTGCTGTTAAGTATGGGTAGAAATTAATTTGCACAAAATTTATAGAGTGTTACAAATCTGTTAATTTTATCTACTAGAGATACACGTGAGGAAGGATTGCCACACGTTCCATTTATATTGCTTTATAGGATAGTAAACAGTTGGCATTTATCAGTAGAGTTGTTTCAGCATCTTTCATTGTGTTTACGTGTATATATGGTTTTGAAGTTTCCCCTCTTGTGACCTCCCCCTCAACAAAATAAAAAAAAATGAACAATCCCAGTTTGTGTTATCTATATACTCACTGGAGTGTGGTCAAAATTTCAATGTCCTGCCCCTTAAATAGAACTGGGTCCTTCCCCTCCCACATACCCTTGCCATAAGCCATCAAACGTGGAGAGCTTCACTTCAGCATCCTTACTACACTTTTATTTAAGAGTTCTCTTAGATGGCTTCCTGTTTAGGCTCCCACCTTTTGTGTGTGTGTGGATGGGGGGGG
>CABHPR010127327.1:31705-56439 GCA_902168415.1 Peromyscus melanophrys | reverse complement strand
ACACACACACACACACACACACACACACACACACACACACACACACATCTGAAAATAGGCAAAGAGAGGCTGGCAATGACCAGAGAAAGACACCTTGTGAGGGAGGCCGGAGAAAAGAGAAGCTCTTTGGAAACCCTGTAGGCATAGGGCTGAGAACTGTAGGCAGACCCAGAAGGAGACAGCTCAGAAGGAGACAGGAAAGGTCACTGGACCAGAAGATGGGGGTATTGGACTTGAATCAAGCTCCTTCCCCTGCCTTGTGTGTGACCTTGACCTGCGATCTGTTTCCCCCACTTCCAAAGAGACACTGTAAGCTGCAGCAGCATCAGGTCAGGACAGAAAGAGGGCCACCCAGTTATATTTGGATGTTAGGGAAACAGAACAACATTCTAGCACAAGCGTGTCCTAAACATCACATCTGGCATCCAAATCCACCTGTGACTTGCATTTTGTCTGGTAGTTCTGAGGCTGGAAGGAACGTGCCACGTATCTGGAGGAACATCACAGAGTCCCTCCATAGTCTGGGTCCATAGAACCTGTTCATTCATCCAAACAGAACTCATTCTATTCTCAGGACCCAAGCCAGAATGCTGGGACAATGCCAAACGGGAACAGGTGCCAACGATGACTGTCAGAACGTGGGAGTACCCCCTTCATAAAGTTGGGACCAGGATTGATCATACTGAAGGAGCTGAAGAGCAGGAAATGGGCATTTGACCCAAAACAGCTTCTCCCAGGGACAGTGAGGGTAACTTGGGCTCAAGACAGGAAAACACAAAATGAGGGCTGTGCTCGGATGGACCAGGGAAGGAGAGAGTTTCTAGCACCCGAGGTGTTCACATTGGAGCTCAATGGTCATACGCTCCAGTGATCTCTTCAGCGCTTAGTGAAAAAAAAAATAGATTCTAAGACTTCCAGCATGTTCTCAGATTCTCATGGCACACACTGCCAAAGAAAGTACTCAGCAAAGTTCTGTTGAATGAACATAAGAGACGAGTGTCTAAGTTAATACTTCCCCATCCCTAGCCAAGGCAGACATCACTGTCAACTGTAGCATCTTCAGCCAAGGAGGATCTGACTAGCGAACGATAGCATCCCCCTCCAAGGCAGACATCACTAGTCAATTGTAACACACTCTCCCACCCAGTTCCAGTGTGCAATGCTATCAGACACGTAACAGAAAAATAAAGATAGCAGTTGTTCTGATTATTGCTGCTTGGAGCCTTACTGTGTTCCAAACACTGTGTCCACGAATGTGTTAAGTTACTTAAACCATGGCACCAATCCCCCAAAGCAAGTACTACTACAATGTCCATTTTATAGGTGAAGAAACTAAAGGGCAGGAGGGGAAGAAATATATCCAGGACAGGGATTAGATGAATAGGTGAACTAGGACTCAAACCCAGGAGGTCTGGTTCCAGGGCCCAGATTGGACTACACGCATCTGTGGTCCCAGAATAAATGAGGACAATAACCCCATATTGCAAATGAGGACGAGGATCCCATGTGACAGAGGGTTCCTGGGGTTCACAGAGGTGAGGTCATCATTGGAGATCAGAACCAAGAGGTTGACCTGGCCCACATCCCCTCACCCAGGCTCTGCTCCGACCTGCCTGAGCAGGAATGATGCTTCTGGGGACCCTGGGCCCTCTTCTGAGGACAGACTGCCTGGGGAATGGAGGATTTCCTACTCTTCCTCCACCATCTTCAGCACAGGTGTTAGAAGAACAAGCCACTCCTCGTGTCTGGGGAGCCACCTCATGCCCCCCGCCACCACACCACAGGCTTCACAAGGCCAGAGCAGAGAAGCAGATTCTAGGGGGACATTTCTAGGTTCACTCCAGGCTCTGGCCTCTCACTGGCCCTCAGGGCTGAGTCAAGACCAGCTCTACAGGCCAGGCAACAAGCCCTACGCTGAGTGACAGAGCCCCCTGCCAAGGCCTTTCCAGCCAGGAACAGTCAGAGGCCCTGTCCCCTCCCGCTCCCCAGCCTCTTGGGCCCAGGCATCACAGCAGATAACAGGTGAGATAAAGATATAGTCCAGGGACTCGGAACTTAGAGTGCTGGAGCTGGCCACACTGTCCCCACACTCCTTTCATCCTCACAACCAGGAATCCAAGAGGACTCTGCCCATCTCCACTTTACAGACGAGGAAACTAAAGCCCAGTTCACGAGACAAGGATTTGACAGCGCCGGAACTTGAACTGGGCACTCTGGCTCCAAAGTCAGTGCTTTGAGGAAAAGGGTGAAGAAAGCTGCCTATCATGCTCTAGAGTCTCTGCTCCCCTGCTAGCCACAGTCTCCCTCTGGGCCTGAGCCCTTCACCGGCTCAATGGCTTGCTATCACACTGACCTACCCGCCTGTAAGTCAAGGGACAGGCAGCAAGCCTACAAATGTTTGGCAGCCCCATACTCCAGGGCTCATCCTCATCCGATCAACAACACTCAGAGAAGGGGTTAAGCTACCTGCAGCCACAGCACGGCTTTGCCTTTACTCCTATCTCCTCGCTCCCCATTCTCCCCCTCATCCCTCTGCGGAGTTGATGGAAGAGGCCCTTCTGACCTCCCCTGTGGGTCCCTTGCCTGCTCCTCACACCCCAGCTATCCCATCTCTGCCCACCGTGGGTCTAGGCATGTGTGTACTTACAATGAGGCCGGGGACTCCTGGTGGCCCTGGCAGACCAATTTCTCCCTGAAAACACAGAAATCAAGGTGGTGACTGCCCTGTCTCCCTCCACACCATACCCCATGCAGGTGCCAACTGGAGCATTGGGAGCAGACTTCCCCTCTTCCTGACCACAGTCCCTAGGTGCTCTTTTATGCTTGGCCTGGGTTTGAAGAAGACACCCCCTCTACCATCTATCCCACCTGTAACTTCCAAGCCTGGCACCTAGCATGAAGGACAGACACACAGGTGGGACTGTACCCAGGCCATAAGCAGGTGGAGGTGTTTTTCTCTCTTGGAGAGGACACTGGGATTTCAGAGGTGAGTGGTCCACTCAAGGTCAGAGGCAAGCAAAGAGGGAAACACTAGGCTCCATCACCATTCAGGCTCTCCAGGTCTGCCCATTCTTGGGACTTCCCAGATGTCATGGGAAGGTCTTGTTGGGGCCAGAGGATGGGACAATGTGGGACTGACCTTCCAACTCCAGTCCCCAAAAGCTTTATAAATTGACCATCTATTGTCTACACCAGGATAAAAAACAAACAAAACAAACAAACAAAACAAAAAACAAAAACAAAACAAAACAGGAGGGAAGAGTCTGGCTCACATTCAAAACAGATAGTCATCAATCAAACCTTGAGGTTCTGGCCACTGATTAACAGTAAGAAATGCCAGCCTCTCCCTGGGCTGTCCTTGTTGATACAACTGTGGGGCTCCCCTGAAGGGAAATGACTTGCCAAGGTCCCTCAATAACTCTATGGCAGAGCTCATGCCAAGGCCAGGAAATTGTTCTATTCCTCCAGACTCTAAGGAGAAACATGTCTCTCCCAATCCAGGGAAACTCCCAGAAGGCCATATCCTTTGGTGTGATGCTAACCCATTAAGAGGCAAGTCTGTGGGAAGGGCGTGGCTCCCCCAGCAAACCCTTGAAATGCATCTTGCCCCACCTGGAGACCTCACACCTCTTTCCTTACCCCTGCCCCCGTTCTTCTGTCTTCCCCACAGGCCCATTCCTACTCTCCCCTCCCTTCTCTGTTCCACCCAGCTCCCCCTAGCCAAGTGCAATGGACTAAGGAGGTGGCACTAAGACCAGGGACTACCGTATGGACACTTAGTATTAATGGCAATTGTCCCCTGAACACCTGCAGCGGCCAAGACCTTCCATTCTCTAAAGCATGCACTCTGACCTGCATTTTGAGAGGGAAACTGGGGTGCAGAGGAATGAACTGGTTTACCAAGGGATAAACGTCACATTCCTGGCTAGGTCAGGCCTGGGGGATCTTTGTCCCTGAGGCATCTGGGTAGGTCAGGCTCAGGAGCATTTATGACATAGAAATGGACCAACACATGACAGAGTGCTGATGGAGGTCCCGTGGACACAGCTGGGCATGGCAGCTCCAGTAACAAGCCCCAGGGAAAGCAAGGACCTGAGCAGGTGTTCCTGAGAACACTGGCCATGGCCTGCACCCCAGGCTGACATTAATGTCCTCTCCCACCCAGGGCCTGGAGCTGGGACAAGAAGGGAAAAGCAAACAGACTCCCCAAGGGGAGGCCAACCCATCTCCTTGCAGGCAAGCTGGGCCTCTGCGCGCTGATAAACTGTAAAATTGAAGATGCCTGTGAACTTGCCTCTGCCTCCAACAAAGCTTGCAGCAGGTGGCTTTACCAAGTCAAACTACCTATAAATGGTTCTGGTGCCTCCTCCAGGTGACAGCTGGGGTTTCTTCACCAGACAAAAGCCCCAGAGACTGGCACCACCTACAGCTAAGTAGGCAGGGACTCCCCAAGAGGCCACAGAAACTCCAAAAGAAAGGGACTCAGAAAAGTCCACTTTTTGCCAAGGGCACCCAGCTAGTAGATCATGGGCCGGGGACAACCCAGTTCTGTCTGACCCCCAAACTCAGGCTCCTCAAGTCTGCTGTACTCTGGCCTGTTGGCAAGCATGGAGGTACTTACAGGGTTCCCATCAAGTCCAGGAGGGCCTCTTTCCCCAAAGTCTCCAGGGAAGCCCTGAGGGAAGGACAGAGAAGAATACAGAGGTTAGTATTCAAGGTTACAGTTTGGCTCTGAGCCACATCCTCAGGGGATGCAGGAACAATGTCTGAGCAGGCTCATGTCTCAGATCTGGGGTTCTGAAGTCCTTCCTGCTACCCACAAATACCAGCACACATGGAACCAAGGGATAGGCCTCAGCCAATCTGAGAGGTGAGACAGGAGTCCTCCCCAGGTCTGGGACTTGGTCCCAGTAGAGTGGAAATGATACAGACTGAGGCAGGAAGCTAGGCTCAGACCTAGACCGTTGCCAACTGGATGAAGTTTGTAGTGCACCTTTCTCACCCGAGGGCCTCAGTTTCCCCACTGATCAAAGGAAGGCCTCTGTGGCTGTGCTTTGCACCTCAGAAGCCATACTGTGAAACTACCATTCCTAGGTCACAAACTAAGGCTGTGACAGGGTAAATGGAAAGGTCAAGTAAGGTCACATTGCTAGGGAAGATCAGCACTATGGTCACAGAGAGGCAGGTCTGGCCCTTCAGCCCCTTGGTGACCTGACTAAGAAGCCCCACACCCCTCAGGGAGCTAGGCAGCTGGAAAAACATCAGCTGTAAGGAGGCAACGGGCGGTGGTGGGGGTGGGGAGATCCATTCCTACTTCAAAGGAAAGGGAGGGATGTAGCTAGAGCCTGCAAACCCCTTCCCCTCTTCCAGTTCCAACTGTGGCTTTCCCAAGGTGAATGGGAAGCAAATCTCACATTTGCCTGACAGAAAGAATGAACGCAAATACGGCCAGACTGTGAAGACCCCCTCTTGGAGGAGCCTCACACTTTGGCTTGCTACTACTTCTGGAATATCCAGTGAGAGCAGGAAACCAAAACAACAACAAAACCAGACACAGTCCCATGGTCTGTACCAGAGCGGAGATCCTGACTCTGTATCTGCGCATGCCTGCATGGGAGCACACAGCCCCTCTTCGTGAACAGCACAGCACAGGCGAATGCCACTGCCCCAGGAAGCACGGGTGCATTCGGACCCCACTTCGATCGTCTGGGACCAGGTTGCTGTTTTTGCACGCAAGGCTGGGCACATGGGTCTGACATTCATGCTAATGGAAAGGTGACTGATCCTATTTAACTGACGGGGAAGTCGAGGCTCAGGCAGAAAGTCACTTGATCAAGGCCTGAAAACCAATCTGTGCCTCTGTTGGGAGCCTGGGCTCTGTCCTCTGTCCACTTCCACTCCTGGGCCCCACCCGGCATGAGGAGGAGACGGAGTGTCCACCTGGCACGTGGAGTGACAGAGTGCTTCCACCACAGCCCTGTCTTGGTGCAGTGCATCCAACCCATACACGCTCCCTCTTTCCCTGATCCTGGAGTCTCGGCTAGCTGATACTGGCCCGTCTCCAATCCAGATCCTCTGTCATAATGCTGACTGCTGTCACCTCGTGGGACAGGGGACATCTGACAGGTGGGCTGTGATATGGGACACCTTCTGAAGGCACTGACTTCTCCTCTGTGGTGGTTGCTGGGGTGGGGGCGGGGGGCAGGGTAGGAAGGCAGTCCCTCATGGAATGAGGGCTGTATGCAGCAGCAGCCCTGGCTGGCTCCTTATGGTCCCAATGGCAAGGCCTGGGGATTGCCGGTTCTATCCGGCTTCCCCAGGCAGCTGTGTGATGTGCTACGGAGGGGCTGATTCCCAAAGATGTACTAGCCAAGCCTGACCCCTACACAGGGCAGGGGAGGAAGGAGACCTTCCTGCATGAGGTTCCACTAGCCTGGGCAACCTGGAGATTTATTGGTCCATCCTGTATGCAAGGCCTGAGATTACTAGATAGCAGCATCAGGTGGGCTCTGCACACAGGGCAGCTCCAAGCTGGCTCAACACTCTACTCAAACCCAACAGCAGGCTAACAGGCCCGAGCCACTCTGGATCTACCACCCAGAGGGACAGTCCTGAGCCATCCTGGATCTACCACCCAGAGAGATGGTCCCAAGTCATTCTGGATTCACTACTCAGAGGGCTCTAAGAGCCTGGGTTATGTCTGCTTTACTTCAGACAACACTAAGACCAGGGAGAGACTCAAGATATTGCCTTCTGAAAGTTGACTCCAAACTCCAATGAGTCCCTGCTGCAGTTCAGCAGGAGAATAAGCCAGCCTAAGTGAGCCACAGAAGGACAAAGCCGTGACAGGAACAAGCAACCCCAACAGACTCATGAAAGGGACTCTGCTTTCGATATCAAGAGGTTCAGAGAGGTTAAGAAACCTGTCCAAAGACACACAGCTATAGGATAGCACGGTGGGGATTTGAATCCAGGCAGTCCGGCCCCAGAGCTGGTCTCTTGGTGTTTACGCTGTGACACCAAGCATGGACAGAGGAACTAGAAGAAGCTCAGCGTCTCAAAGGCCATCCCAGCTCTGGACTAACGCGCACTAACTCCGGCTCTGCCTGGATGTACAAAATGGTCTTGGGGACCAGCTCTCCTTCTCCATTTCCAGCTTTGTCTCACTAATGGACGGGCAACGTCTGGGAGTCTAGGGTTTTTGTTTAAAAAGACTGTTAGGAAACACGGACGCTTTTAAGGGTGCTAGAACAATTACAGATGGTCTGAGACGCAGCAGGCCTAGGTGAACAGCAGTTTGCTGCACTGGTGGGAGACTGAGACTCCAAGCTCCTGCCACTCCACTCTCTAGCCCGTGGCCACACGCAGTGGCTACCCAGGGCCTCTGTTCTCGGCCCAGCTGGCCATCCAGTGCCTACTGGCTGTGCCTGATGTATGTGTGGCTGCACATCGGCCTATGGCAGCAGGCACTTCCTTCCTCTGTCTCCCCAACCCCTGACAGCAGCAGCCTGGCCCATGGCCCAAGGAATGAGCCTGGCTCACAGCCGGGCCTGCTGCGTGGCTCCTCTGCCTCCCTAGGTCGGGCCCCTCTGGGACTGAACGCCTCGTACTGTGAGCAGGACCAGGCCCAGCAAAAGAAAAAAGACTGGGGCCAGGCTCCACCCTCTCTCTGGATGGCAGCAGTTCAGAGGGCCTGAGGTGTAGACAGCAATGTGCCAAGGGCCCAGACCTCTTGAAAAGGCATTTCAGCCATGCTCCTGACTCCAGAATCTGCTCCTCTGTTACAGGGGTAGACGCAAGGCCCAGGGCAGCCTAAGCATTCAATAGATGACCTCCTGTGCTTCACTCTGTCTCCTGGCCTGCAAACCTGCACCCTAGGCAAGACTGAGCTAAGTAAGCATTAACTGCTCAATCTAGTCCCCAGCAAGCCGCAATGCACCATTACACCACTAGTCGGGGTTGGTAACCACCACGGAACTATTCAGCAGCCTCCAGAAGCCACCGACTTTTAAAAAGGTATAATAGTTAAATTTTTTAATGTCTGGAAGTCCCTGCACAGGTCTAGCCTGCATCCTCCCTACTGTACTTGAAATGTGCTGATGGAGGAGGCCCCCTGGGGTTCCCAGCTCCCTTGCTTCACGATGCAGTTCATGTCCTACCCTGGCCTGTGAAGCCAGAGAGGAAATCCACTAGAGTAATGTCACCAAGGGAAAAGAGATGGAGACAGGCAGGCAGAAGTCTCCCAGAGATCCCTGGGACAACTCTGGCTCACATCTAGATGATGGTGACCAGCTCATCTGTTTGGGCCTCAGTTTCCCCATGTGGGAAAATACACTTCCTGCTTCCGTATCTGATGTCTTGAAGAAGCCCAGGGCAGGAAGCCCTGTTCTGAATCAGATAGCTGTGTGTCCTAGGGCAAGCGCTCACCATCTCTGAATCACACAGTGAGAGACTGAGCCAATCCTGGGCCATCTAGTCCAGTGTCAGGATTGCCTTCCTGACTCTATGCAGGCCTGGCCACAGTAGATAGGTCCAGGCCGTAGGTAGTATTGTGGGGTTAGTTGGCTTCAGCAGGCACCCCAATGCACTGATAACAGATCCAGAGAGAGAGAGAGAGCTAGACCAGAGAACTCACTGCAGCCTCTTTTTAGAATCAATGAGAGATTCCTGCTGGGACATGGCTCAGCCATCTGCTGTGCATAAGACTGAACCAGCCAGGCCAGAAGCCCTGCCAGCTCTAGCCAACTGCCAACATTTTATATTTGGACCTTCTTCCAGAATTACACACTCCCTTTCTAGCACAAGGGGTGAGGCAGGGGTGAGAGCTGTAGATTCCTCTGGAGGAGAAAGGACTGGATGGATAGAAGAGGGGCTGTATGGAAAGCACCCTGTGCTATCAGGGGTCCTAAGTTCAGATCCTGATTTTGCCACCATGTGCTGTGTGACCCTGGCCAAGCAAGTTGCATTCTCTAGCCAATGGCAGGCCTGACCAGATGACCAGGGTTCTGAAGCTGGATAGCAACCTGCAGGGTGGCAGCAGAGAGCTAAGCCACCAGTGGGGACAGGCGTGGAAGATAGTCATGAGGCCTCTCCAGCAGAGGGATGCAGCACATTTCACTCTATTTCTCACGGCCTCAGTTTCCCTTTCTGGATCAATGGCTTTCCTAGCAGAGGCTAGGAAACCTACTTTTATAATATTGGTACCATATGGTGTTCCCAAGAGTCAGTCCCTGGCGTCCCCAGCTCAACTGTCCAGTGGCTGCAACACCTTGCACACGTTACTTAACTTCTCTGGACCTTGCCTTTCTCTTTATACCCTATCCATGGCCGAACAAGAGGAAAACTAATCCCTTATAGCAACAGAGAGGCCTAAACAGAGCCAGTGGATTTTTTTTTTTTTTTTTGCGGGGTTGGGGGTCAGAGGTCCAAATCGTTCCTGGGACCACTCCTGTTGTGGCCTACCACTCCACGGTTGTCTAAACTTGTGTATGCATAAATGAAGATAGATGGGGTGGGGGGCCCGACACTGTGGAGATGGCGTGCTGTCTAGGTGAGCCCTTAAGTCATCTAGTCCCTGCCGGCCACTAACACCAACACTTGGACAGAAGCCCCAGACACAAAGCTATACCCACAAGCCCCTGCAGTACATGGGGATAGAGAAGGCACCTGGAGCAGTAGGAACCCCAGGCCGCATCTCAGGCCAGCCGCTGTACCTGCGGATCCCACCCCACACCCACAGCCGAGAAACAGAGCAGAGAGGCAGACAGCGCCGGGTCTCAGGGACCACCAGTGCAGTCCGACCAGCGGGAGGTGGGGCTACCCTTAGAGTCTGCGTAATAGACACGGAAAATCTTTACCGGCCTACCCATCTCGCCCCTCTTGCCAGGAACACCAGGGAGGCCCTGTAGGAGAAAGAGGAGAAAGATCATTATCAAGTTCCAGGGGGGCACCCCCAACCACACCCAGGATGAAGTCCTAAGTAGTCTGGAATGCTTGCCCAGAACAGTAGCGCCAGCTGCATGTTTCAGTGGGTGGATCGGGGTTCAGGGACTTATGAACACCTACTGGGAGAGTTCCTAAAGAGAGCTGCCAGCACTCCTGGCATTCTGCAGGTGCTTACTAAGTGCACTTTCTTCTGCTTTGCTATAATGCTCTATATTTAGCTTAATGACAGGGTTCCAACTGAACTTCCAAGTACAGGCTCAGAGGAGGAAGGAGCATGTATTAAAGTCACCAGCCCCGGGCAGCCCTTCTCCGACTTGGACACTTGGTCTGGAGGACAGGGCATCTTGGGAATCTTAAACCTACCTAACCTGAAGCCAGTGTATATTCACCCCCTAGAGCTCAGAACGGAGCCAGGCATCCATGGTGTCCCCTGTCCCTGATGTCGCCAAAGCTGCTCTGGTCCTGCCTGGGGTGCCTGGTCTGGCGTCTGACACCTGGCTCCTGTCCCCACCCTTCTCCCAGACAAGCTTCGCATCACTTTACAAAGCAGCCAAGTGTCTGTGTCAGCAATGAGTGGACGCTTGTGCAAAAAGGAAGAGGGACTGCTTGGGGCTCTGTGGGTGGCCTCTGTCACAGCTACTCAGCCCTGTCACTGCGGCAGGAAAGCAACCACAGACATTGGTCAGCTATAAGCATGGCTACGGCCAATAAAACTTCATTTACAAAAACAGCCAACTGGCCGTCCTTGCAGAACTCATATTTAGAATACAACAGTCTGCTGCTGGTGAGAAGCTCCTGTGCAGAGTCCCTTCTGTAGCCCCCGTCCCCCAAGTACCTAGAACACATGGCCTGGGGCCCCCTACCTTGTCCCTGCCACCAGTGCTGTAACTGTGAAGTACACACATGCTGGTTCCTGGCCCCGACTGCCCTACCCTGACCAGGTGCCCCGCTGAGGGAATGCACATCTTCAGCTGGCCATCTGTAGCCGCAGGGTGGAGTGGAGGGGTGACAAGGCACAGACAAAGGTACTCACCCGCTCTCCATCCGATCCCGGCAGGCCGAAGAGCCCCGGGAGTCCAATGTAACCCTAGAAGAGAGCAGGTGGAAATTAGAGAGGCTGAGCATGGGGTGCAGGTAGCCCAGCCTCCCTGCCGCCATCCCACAGCCCGGTCCTCTGTGATGGTGGCTCCAGTGGTCCTCGATGACATAGACCTTGAGGCAAGTGTATATGCCCGTGGACTGCATGGTGCTGCGTCCACGATGTAGTCCAAAGGCACATACGCTCACACCAGGGAGGGTAGCATAGGATGACAGAGGCCCGGCACCCAGCTTGGGACCTGTGGAAGGAAGCTAGTACCCAGGTTAGAAGCTGCAGGGCTGTGAAATCTACCTGCCTTGGGGATGTTCCCTATAGTGGCTCTTCCAAGAGCTCTAAGGTCCTGGACCTGGGGGCTTACAGCCATCCTGGTTGCCAAGTACTGCCAGTCGGCATGGCCACCTAGAGAGTGACACTGTGCCAGCCCCACGGGTGCTCCTGAGTTAACCCTGGCAAGGACCCTGCAGACAAGCGGTGCTACCAATTTGGATTCAGCTAATTTGTGTTCAGCTCAAAGGCCACCATTCCATGTCCCTGGCCCAGAGAGAATGTACCTGATTTCCAGTCCATAGGCCTGTGGTCCCTCTGAGCCTCCAACCAGGCATACCCTGCCTACCTTATGGTGGTAGAAACATGGCATGCATAACCCACCTTGAGTGCTCTCCTGTCTAGTACCCAAGATGCAGGTTCATCCCCCAGCACCATCCAGCATCCTGCTAACTCCCTGTCCTCTGGTAACCTCTCAAGGGCCAGGATCTAGCACATCTGCACTCTAGATGCTGTGCGGCAGTTTAAGGAAACTAAAGCGAAAGCAAATGCTGCCAAGCACAAACTACCTGCCAGGTCCGACTCAACGCTTTACACACGCTAAACACGCAGACGTGTCCTGTCTTTGACACGGTGAGAAAGTTGCCATCTATAGAGTTCACACTTGAGAACTTCACAATCAAGTTACAAAGGGGGGAGCGGGGGAATCACACACACACACACACACACACACACACACACACACACACCCTTATAGAATGTTTCAAGTTTATTATTTCATGTTGGGTTGGGCTGAATCCATAGCTATCCTAGGACAAATGCAGCCTACCGGCTACACACTGGACACATGATTCAATCACGGCATCCTCACCACACTCCTGGCGGGGGGTATTAGTTAGAATTCTATCCAGGTGAGAACATTTAGGCCTAGAGAGCTAAGGGACCTGCCTATGGTCACACAGCTGTAGTGTCACAGATCCGGTCTCCGAGTTCAAGCCCAGTGGTTCCTAAGCCCACACCCCTAACCAGTGAGTGTGTCGTGAGCACACACAGCTGAGGGAGACTGGTAGCAGCTCTCCTTGCCCACATACCCACCCCTGTGTTCCCCTCAGCAGCCAGCTTGATCAACAACCATCATCTTAAGCACTTATCCTGACTCTTCTGTGCAGAGCTCATGGCTTGTGTTCACAGTGAGTGGACTCGAAGAGGCCTAGTGACCATCTGGGGTCAGTGACGGGGGGGAGGGGTCTCTGAGTCCGTCATGCAGACCCCAGGGCTGGTCTGGGCAGTGTCTCCTTTACACACAAGAGGGAGAGTAGACCCTTGAGCCTGGGATCCTTTCTCTCAAGGTTTAGACATTCCCTCAGAGACCACTCCTCATGGGAGCCACAGGAGAGAGACCCAGAATCCCAGGACAAGAGCTGCCCTGACTTGGCATGCCATGTAACATCTGGGGGACCTTGCCTTCTATGCTGTGCCCACCTCTGCCACCGCTAGACAGATGCAGAGATTAAGGCCAATAACGTTTCCGTATTGGCCCTCCCGCCTGCCAGGGTGTAAATAGCATTGGCTCAGTAGAGGACACATCACAGGGGACTTGCCCTGACAGACGGCCATGCGATTCATTGTTGAGCGTTTCTTGAGTCAGCAGGCCCCACTCTGGGACACCTGGGTCCTGTCTCAGCAGTGTCTTGGCATGCATCATGAACACAGCTACCTAGGTCCACCGTGACCTGTGCCCTTTGTCTTCCCCTCCAATTTCCCTATTCAGCACACCCAGAACCTTCTCTGCCTCCTAACAACTTCTGGGAGATCCCATGTGGAGTGCCTCCTTGGCAGTTCTAGGCAGATGGAGTTCAGTGGTTGCCATCTTCTAGCCCCAGCTCCCCTAATAGCCCTGACCTCCCAAGAACACATTAGAGGGGCAAGCAATGTCCACTCACAGCCCTACCTGTGTGGGACTAGCCAAAACCCACTTACCCGGCTGCCTTTGGGGCCAGGATCTCCTACAGGTCCTGGGAAGCCCTGAAACAGAAATATAGGGGGCAAGGCCATATGGAGAGGCCCTCCCTGCTGTCAGTGTCCCGGGGTCAGTCCTGTCTTGGGCCTCAGCTGTTCGTTGGAGCATCCATGAAATGGGTTGGACCAGGGATGGCTCAGAGGGAAACTGGATAGAAGGCGTCTCGTGAAGCTGTTCTTGAAGCCCCAGTTCTCCTACAGACTCCCCTAGCCTGCAACATGGCTGCCAGGTCCAGTGCCTGACCAGCCCTTTCCTTAGGGCCCACCCACAGGGGCAGCTTTTGGGCCCCAGTCCACAGCCTCCCTCTGCTTGGGGCACTCTGGTCACCACCATGGCCATAGCTTCCAGAGCATATACTGCACCTGCCTGCCAGGGTAACCTTTGGCCCCTGGACTGCCCGCAGGTCCCGGCTGGCCCTGAAAAGGAATGAGAGAAACGTTAGGAAAGCTGAGGCCCTGCGTAGCTCAGTCAGGGTCGGGGGTTGGGGGAGGGTGCCTATAATGGACAAGGAGAGGGGCAAGAATGTGAGGCCAAGGGGGAAGAAGACAAGCAGGGCCTGCTGGGGCCCCAAAGCCCACCTCTCTAGAAACTGGTCAGACCAGCTCTGGGGACAAAGCCCTCAGCTCCAGGCTCAAAATAAGAAAGCACAGAAGAGACCTGGCTGGCTGTCCCCTGGCAGGACTGCTGTTTGACTTGGGCCAGGAGACCAGAATTCCTGCAAACCCCAAGGCGAATGGAAGGGATAATATCGTCTAACATCGCCTGGGACAGGCCAGCTATTCATGGCTCTAACCAGAGTCCAGGGGCTTCAGCCAGCCCTGGGCTGGGCTGGGCAGTACAGACACAGGCTCTTCCAGGACAGTGTGGCTGACTAGGTAAGGGGGAGCAGGGGGGAGCTCCGTGACCTTGTTCTGGGGCTCCAGAGAATCTCAGTCCAAGGAGCAAGCTGGTACCAAGCAAGGACGGGAGGAGGGAAAATAGGTAGTGCAGGGCCATGCACACGGGCCTCACCTGTTCTCCAGGGTGCCCTGCTGCTCCAGGATGGCCCTTGTGTCCCTGGGGGGTGAAGAATTGGCATCAGGCAATAGGCTCTGTGGTAGGGACAGGGAACACACTCCCCACATGGATACAGGTTGTGTGGCGTTCATAGACTCCTCTGGTGTCCTCTTTCGTTAGAGCAGAGAACTGGGGTAGGGTGAGAGACTATGCCCCAGTGGTCCGCATCCCAACCCCGCCTTTGAAATCCAGAGAGTTGGAGGCAATCAGAAACAGGAGCAAGGGGCCTGTCACATAGGAACAGGGACAAGGTCGAATGGCACACACAGGATGCCTGACGCCATCGGGAGTCACTCCAGCTCGTGTACCGTGACCATGTCACCCAGAGACACTGTCTCCTTCCTCACTGGCTCTGCTCCTAGTCCAAGGAAGAGAAGGCCACCCAGATGCTCAGTAGCAGCCTTGACTCTTCATCCTCACTTGGCAGTGGGACCACACTGACTCCTGGCAGGCCCCTCACACCAGAGCTCTGCTAAGAGAGACACTGTCTCTGACTCATCTGTGCAACTTTGGGTGGGTGATCACCCTTCTGTGGACCTCAGATGGAGGATCTGGAACTCGGAGTCCCTCCGGTTCTGCTATCTTTGAACTCTAAGTTCTAGGACCCCTGAGAGTCTATGACAAGCATAGGCTCTTGACACAGGGCCATGTGGAGATCCTGGCAGACTTTCCCCACTTCATTTCTTTTCTTTTCTTTTCTTTTCTTTTCTTTTCTTTTCTTTTCTTTTCTTCTTTCTTTCTTTCTTTCTTTCTTTCTCTTTCTCTCTTTCTTCTTCTTTCTCCCTCCCTCCCCCTCTTTCTTTCTTTTCTTCCTTTCCTCTTTTTCTTCCTTTCTTTCTCTTTCTCTTTCTCTTTCTCCCTCCCTCCCTCCCTCCCTCCCTCCCTCCCTTCCTTTTTTAAGAGAGGGTCTCATGCAGCCCAGGCTGGCCTCTAACTTGCCATGCAGCCAAGGATGACCCTGAGTTTCTGACCCTCCCACCTTTACTCCCAAGTGCTGGGATTATAGGCCCGCACCACCACAGCTGGTTTATGTGGTGCTGCGGATCAAACCCAGGGCTCTAGCATGTTGGGCAAGCACTAATCCACAGTCCCAGTCCCCAGATGCACATGCTCTACACACACATAAATGCTGCCTCACACAGGTGAACGTCAACATCCCGGACCCTGAAGATGCACAGGAAGTGGCAGTCTTCGTTATAAATAGCAGAATCTATCTCAGTGGGGGAGGTTTGGGAAGTTCCTCAGCATTGCTTCTGAATCATTTCACGCCAAGAGAGACTGCTACCCATGAGATGCATCTCACTCTACATCAAGGCCTGCCATGGGGAAGACTCCTCCACAGGCCAGGAGTAGGCAAGGTGAGCCCCAGACCACAGCCAGCAGCTGGACGGAAGGATCCAAGCTCTTCTTACAGACTGATCTGGATTCCATTACCCATGGGTTGGCTGGGTGGCCAGAGCCAATGACTCGATCTCTCTGAGCCTTGATTTCCTCAGAAGTTATCCAATGCGGAGGTAAAAGCCAGTGCCTGGGTGGCATGATGTGTGTGGGAAGCACCAAGCATGGAGTCTGGCACTGAATTCAGCAACCTCAGAAGCACCAGCTACTGTTTTATTTCTCATTCATTCATTCATTCATTCAACCACTCATTCAACAAACACTGATGACGTATGTGTGGACCCGCAGGGTTTTCCCCATGGAAAGAAAAAGAGTCAGGCAACATCCTTTGCCTTGGGAGTTTACATTCCCAGAAAGGAACTAAAAACAAAGTAAGTAGAAAAGATAACTGTGGGTGGCCGAAGGCAGAAGATGAGGTGTAACGAGTAGCAGGTGTCAGTTTTGCGAGATGAATATGTTCTGGAGATCAGTTGCTTAACCACCTGAATGTGCTGAACACCACTGCCCATGCACTGAAAACTGGTTGAAACAGCAAATTTGATGCTATGTATCTTTACCATAACCAAAAGGAGCCATGAACAGGTAAAGTTAGGGGACAGAAGACATGGCTGGGGAGGGGTGGTGACTCCAGGGACAGCCAAGGGATGGGTGACGGGAGGAGAGGTGGACAGGGAGCTAGCTCCTAAAAGGGCATCCAGGCAGCTGGAGCAGAGAGTGCAAAGGCCCCAAGGCACTTTCTCTCAGTGGGCTTAGAGAAGCACAGAGGGCCCCGGGGACCAGAGAAGAAGAAACAAGGGATTGGGCAGAGAGGCAGCTGGAGGTCGTAGTAGCAAATGGGACTGTGACAGGAAGCCCTGCGGACACGGGGACCTGGCATGACATGACTTGAGGAGGAAGAAGCTGAGCCCTCTCTCTCCCACAGAAGCACCAAGGCGAGCCACGTGCTCTTGGCTGTGTGACCGAGCAGGGCAATCACCTCTCTGAACTCACTCTGCCAAACTCTGCTTGCCTAGAGGATCGCTGTAAACAGCCCACAAACTCACAGGGCCAAGAGCAACAACGCCCGTAGGGTGAGGCGGGAGCCCCAAGTCTCCAATACTCTCACAGTTCACAAGCAATTGCTCTCCCTCAAAGACAAGGGACGTGTTCAGTTAAATCCCAGATGAGGTTTAAGCAAACCTGCGTCCAGGAAAGAGCTAGAAGAAAAAGAATGACAGAACCCCTCATGCCTAACCCTGGGCCTGCTCACCACCAGTGCCTTAAGCACGCCTGCTCACTGATACCTTGGATCACTTCTAGGAGGTAGGAATCACCTGGTATACACACCAGTGAGGAAACAGAGGCTCAGGGAGGGAGGGACTTTCCTGACGCCATGAACAGCTTTCTTAGAACAGCACATGGATTGTGGCCCAAATCCCTCAGACCTTCACCACCAATCACTGAGGCTAGGACCAGCCCAGAAGAACAAGAAAGGTCCCCTTAAAGATGCATCTCCCTGAGACAGAGCCACTGAGTCACAACAACATCCTGAGGGCAAAGGTCAGTAGTAGAATGCTGGAGTACCCACATCGGATGGGACCAAAGTCATCGTTTCGACCACCTCCTGCTTCCCTGGGCCAACGAGGAAACTGAGGTCCCAGGAGAAGACTGGCTGGCAGGAAGCTATGGCCAAGGCTGGACAGTTCTCTAAGCTCTAGATCCCTGCGCTGGGCTGAGCTGTCCTGATCAGTGAACCCCAGAGGGTCTTGACTGTGACTGTGAGCATGTGTTTCGAAGGCTGGTGGGAACAGCACATACAAGCACAGTGAAAGTGGGAGGTGGGGTGCAGAGGGGGCTCCCTGGCAGCCCCTTCCGCAGTGTTTACCAAACAGTTTTAAATGACAGGTCTGGGGACGTGAGATTCTAAACCATTATCTTCTCCTGGCCCTGGCAATTACGGGGCCAGCTCATCCCACAAGGTAGCCGAGGGGCAGTGATTTCTCCAGTGTGGGTGAAAGGTGCCAGGTGGGAGGGAGGCAGAGGTGCTACAGAAGAGCTAGGCCCGCTGGCTGCCTGGCAGACGGGCCTCCGCAGGCCCCGTGTTTATAATACAGCACGCGCTCTATTTTGGTTTGGGAGCCAGATTAATCACTGCTTACAGTGCACAAGGAGGAACCAGACATCACCTCACCCTGCCACAGACAGTGGGGTGCTATTTGGACTTCAGGCAAGGAGGGAGGGGATCCTGTCCCTGCCTGGGGGTCTGGACACCGGTGTGTGCCCAGACGGCTCCGCAAGCTCCACTTGGGTAGGGAAGTGGAATTCACTCCCCAGTCTTGCTCAGACACAGGGCTGCCCATGGAACTCACCTGCCACCCCAGCAGCCCACACCCCACCAGCAGAGAGTAGGACAGAGGGTCAAAGGGGAAGAAGCTGGATGAGACTAAGCCTCTCTGAGCCTCAGTTTCCCAAACTGATCTCTCAACATGCCCTCAGGGCTCCACTTGTTAGAGGATTCTGAAATCAGTGGGTCATCTAGAAATATCAGACGGGTCACAGGACATCCAACCCCACTTGGTGGTAAGTTGAGGAAGAGAGGGCGGGGAGGTCTACTTTTCATGTAGCTCATTCATTCATTCAACAAACATCTGCTGAGCCTGAGCGACGAGATGACCAAAGCCCAGGGGACAGGCAGTAGCAGACATAACACTGAACAAAAGTAATGTGGTCAGTACCTTCAAGAAGGGGGTCGGGACACCAAGGGCACAGGAAGAAGAATGTAGGCAAAGAACTGAGTGCCTGAGATGGAGCTCAGCTTGGGGAGGTTGCACAGTACCTTGAGTATGGCAGTGGGGCAGAGATGGGGGCAGAAATGGACCAAGGCAAGAGAGAGGCCAGTGGGAACAGGCCGAAAGAGCCCAGCATGGAGCTGGGTGTCACACTCAAAAGAATAGCTGGTGCTCAGAAAGGCAGGGGTATCATCTCTGCCCTCCACCTTTATTCCGTCTTTCTGAGGGCAGTGCCAACTGGACAGCATGGGAGGGCCAGTGACCCACAGAGGAGCCTGGGGCAGTGAGGTTGACAAGAGAAATGGCTTTCAATATGCCAACTTCCTTGCGTTACTCATGTCTGCCTGGCAGCGTGCTAAGACAGAGGCCTGTTATCAGGTCTTGGCAAGACAGATCAATGGGTGATGTCAGCCAGAGGAATGGAAGAAGGGGAGGGGTGGAGCCAGGCAGATGTAGGTGCCCAGTGTGCGCTGAACCTCATGTAGGGAAGCTTCAACGGTCAGGTAGGATTCCGACCTCAGAGCACTGCTCCAGGTGGAGAAGCGTGCTGAGGGTGTCAGTGAGGCATTCAACAGCCAGGAAGTGGGGAATCCCGAGGAGGCTCCAAAGATGAGCCAAAGGGTCTGAGAAACAGAGGGTGGGAACTGTTGGGGGTGCTGGGGAGAGACTCAGAGAAGAGGGTCTTGGAGAAGAGAAGCAAGTAGCATTAACGATGGATGTGGAGAGGTCAGGCCAGGGTCACGCAGAAAGCAACACAGGGAGGCAGGAAGCCAGGGGCACTGGTAAGGGACCATGCCACAGACCACTCAGCCTCAGCCCAGGGGCTGACCTCATGCACGCGGGGCACTGGGACTGCCCTGTGCTCTGTAGGACCGAGTAGCATATCCAGCTCCTACATGGGAGCAGCCACAACTTTCCCACCTTCTGGAGGGTAAGCGAGGCTGTATGTTTGCTAGCCTAGTACTAGACGCTGACACAGAAGAATCACTGGAAGTTTGAGGCCGGCCTGGCCCAGAGTAAGACCCCTGTTCAAACAAACAGATGCATAAATGTCTGTGGACCTTCCTGGCCCGGAAGTCACCTCCTGCAGTGAAGCACTGGTCCACATCCACAAAAAGGCACCAGGCCAGCTCAGGACCCATGCAGTGGGCGGGGGTGGGGGGAGGGGGAGGGCAGCTTGTCTGGTGAGCTGTGAACCGCCCAGAGGATTATGATACCAGGGAGCCAGAATTCGTTAGCTGCTCCTCTTTCACGACCATCATTATGATTCAGTCAGTCAGTCAGTCAGCACATACGGTGCCTGCCATGTGCCAGCCCTGTGTGAGTGTTGGGACTACAAGATCCCATTAAGCTCTCCCGACTGTCCCCTGGACAATGGAGGCTCAGCATGTGGAGGTGGCTCACCCCCATTCACAACCACAGGGGACACAGCTGGGTCTCCATCACATTCCATTCCCATGAACTTTCTCATAAAGAAGCCTCTTTTGAATGCGAACTCAGCGGGTCCTCTCTTGGTTGAGTCTCAGTCAGCCTTGTGGTAAGAAAGAGGCCGGAGGGTCAGAGACCCAGGTTCAGACCCAGGCGCTCCACTTTAAGACACAAAGAAGGTGTCTCCCTTAAGTCGGTGAGTCTGGATCTTGGCTGCATGTGGAACCCACCTGAGGCCTTTCCGAAGTTCTCTTGCCTGGGTCTAGTACCTAGCCTAGAATCCCACAGTGGCCTGACACTCAGCAGGGTCGAAGGCCACCACTGCAGAACATACCCTAAAGCCCTGACAACCTCACCTGTCACTCAACACCAGGGTCAACCAAGGGTTTAGAGCACAAGTTCCCATGTACTGACAAACAGGAAGGGTGCGTGACTAAATAAAATCTAGCTGGGCCTCAGTCTTCTTAGCTATGAAATGGGTATGGTTTTGTCTCACTCTGTGAGACAGCATTGTGTGTATTTGTGTGTGTGTGTGTGTGTGTGTGTGTGTGTGTTCAAGTATATGGATACATGTTCACATATGTGCACATACCTATGTGTACATGCATGTGGAGGACAGGGATGTCCTTCTTGTTTATTTTATTTTGGAGACAGGGTCTTACCATACAGTCCTGGCTACCCTGGAGCTCTCTATGCAGACCACGCTGGGTTCAAATTCACAGAGATCCACCTGCCTCTGCTTCTCAAGTACTGGAATTATAGGTGTGTGCCACCACATCCAGCTTGTATTGTTCAGCTTGTGTTTTGAGATGGGGCATCTAAGACGGACCTGGAACTTGCTGGTTAGAACAGGCTTGCTGGCCAGTGAGTTCTGGAGTCCTCCTTGTCTCCACCTTCCCAGCACTGGGATCACGAGCTCATGCAAACACATGTGGCTTTTTACATGGTGCTAGGACTTGAACTCAGCTCTTCAGTGGAGCTAGAGTTTTCCTGCCTGACCCACGGTCAGGACAAATCTCTCTCACCCGCCAGTCCCGCAGCCGCTCAGACCCAACCAAGTAAACACACAGAGACTTATATTGCTTACAAACTGTATGGCCATGGCAGGCTTCTAGCTAGCTGTTCTTATATCTTAAATTAACCCATTTCTATTAATCTATAAGTTGCCACGTGGCTCATGGCTTACCCGTATCTTAACATCTTCTCATGGCGGCGGCTGGCAGCGTCTCTCTGCCTCAGCCTTCCACTTCCCAGAATTCTCTTCTCTCCTTGTCCCACCTATACTTCCTACTGGCCAATCAGTGTTTATTTATTAACCAATCAGAGCAACACATTTAACATACAGAACATTCCACAGCACTTCAGGCTTAGGTGGCAAGCATTTTACTGACTGAGGTAGCCCTATTCACACCCGCCGATGCATTTAATTGCCACCTGTTTCCCACAGTCTGAACTCTCTCCTGCCCACTTTCTCCACAGCCCTTCCTATCCTCCAACACACCTGAGATCTTTACCATTTTCCTGTTTCCTGCCCTTCAGTGAAGGAAACTCTGTAAGGCGGGTTCGGTGTTCATACAGCACAGGCCCAGCACATAGTAGGTGTTCAATACATTCTCACTCCGTGAACGAATGGATGAATGATAAGAAACAAAATTCAATGCCGCAGACAGCTGACCTCACCTCTGCTCACCTGTGCTCCTTCTCCTCAGGGTTCCCACAGAGAAGACAGAGTCACCCTGGAGCAACCAGACGAAGAGGCTGCCACAGTCACCAGAGATGGGGACTGCTTATAGGGATAAGCCCAGGAACAGGATCCCAAGCCATTCGTTCCCCTCCCTGATGCCGCCACTAAAGAGGGTCCCTATCTCAGGGCCTGAGTTGTCCGTGCTCTACATACACAGCATGTGGGTGACATAGTCTGCCTGTCTTAGGCCAAGGCTCTGTGGCAATTGCTCACATGTGTTTGCCTGGGCTGGGGCCAGAGAGGAGCACAGAGTACATGGCCAACCACAGGAGGAGCTCCCTTAACTAGGAAGATACCCAACCCTGAACAGGAGAGCAGGGGCTGTCAGAGTCCTTGGCCATCTGCTGAGCACAGGGAGCCCCGGAATCCTAGGTAGGCGGCAGCACAAGTCTGTGTTTTCTCCACCCTTTCTGCTGCCTTCGTACCCCTTCAAAGTGAGGCCACCGTGGGCTGCTTTATGAGTCAGACGGAAGGGGCCTTTCCTAGCTCCTCCACCAGAAAGTGCCAGAACACAAGCTAGGTACATGCAGAGCAGTAGGCATGCCGTGCTAGCAAATGCGGTACTTTCCCACGGCCAGGCTGGCCTCTGAAGTTTAAGGTAAGGCCTGCTCTGCCACAGAGGGTAGTGGAGGTGATGGCTATGACCTTCCAAATTCCCTGTGTCATGGGGATCCTCAGAGTAAGGGGCAGTTTGGAGCCAGGAGACACCCTGGCTGTCCTGATGAAGAGCAGATGACTGATCTAGGGAGCAAGCAGCTGGGGCCACATCTGGGAACCAGAGCGGAAGTAAGCCCTGGGCCCACACGTCTGTTGGACAGCTCTTCAGGAGTGAGGGGTTCTTCCTAAAAAGTGATTGACCTCTGGCCTCTGTTGTCTTTCCTGCATGTCTGGAACACCTGCTGCACACAAGGCGCATGTTGTGCCAGGAGGAAGAACCAGAGTCACAGACCAATGTGCTCACCCTGCTAATGAGGTAAGACTCGGGGCTGAAAATAACTAAGATGGGCCAAGTGTCCCTGAGCAAAGGCCATGTTGACCCAAAGTCTGAATGCTCCAAAAAGGCTACAAGAGGAGGCACAATTCATCATAAAGGATGGGGGATGGCAGCTGGGGACAGGGAAGAAGGAGTCCAAGGCCTCTGGAGAGCCCATTCTGGAAAATGACAGAAGCCTCACCAACAACAACCAAGAGCAGACCTAGAGTGGTTGAGGATGGTGGCAGGCATGGGTTAGCATAACAACCACATGGAACACACAGAGAATGTGGGCCCTCTGCAGAGCGCATCCCTTTGTCTGCAGCCCCTCCATGAGGGGTGTCTCAGACTCAGAAGATAACAGTGGAACCCGGACCCTTCCCTTGAGTCACACAACCACCCCCAGGCAGTGAGGGACTGATAAGAACTGCTGTCCTCACTGCACATGAGGAGAGACACAGGTCGAAAGCCACTCAGCCAGGGCGCTAACCACCTTAAGCATCCTTGAGGCTTGCCGCTCTGGGAGAGAGAGTGAGCCAGACACACTTTTAGTCACACCTCATTAACCACAGGAGATCCACTTCACACCAACAGGCTCCCAACCCCAGCCCACCCAGGACTCTGAAACCTCTCATTGCTTGCCAATAGCCTCTGTGCCCAGGGAACCCAGCTGCAACCAGGAGGCACAGGTGGCCCACAGGGCTTCTGCTTGAAGGCCAAGCTTGCTGGCAGGCCGATGGCCAAAGCCAAGCAGAGAACCAAGGCCTACCTTCCGTCCCAAGGGTCCTGGATTTCCGGAGAGCCCAGGCAAGCCCATGTTGCCCTGTAAGACACAGACCACGGAGTTAGGTGAGGAACTGAACAGTGTGACCTCCAGCTCCAATGGCTGCAACCACTTGTAGAGGTTCGCTGAGGCCTGAAGTCTTCAGAGAAGACGTGGTGCTCACTGAACAAGGTAGGAGCAGGAAAATGGGTGGGGTCACCCAGCCTCAACTCCCTGAACTCACTAGCGCCACCTGTGGCTTAAGCAGAAGACATTGTCTGGAGAGTGGATTCTGATTTTAAAGGCATGGTTAAGCCCACACTCTACCCCTTGCTGATTGGCTTTCTTCATCTCCTGAACCATGTTGCCATCACTGGGGATGGCGGTCACCAAGCAGGAGGTGTTTCTGCCATGCAGGACCACAGGAAAGGCCCATAGGCCCCTCTGCCACAAGGCACTCATCTGGAGTTTCGGTTTTCTCGTTTTCAATCTAGGGCTATCTGCCCTGGTGAAGGTTATGAGAATGGAGGGATTAGGCATGGACACTGTCCTGGGACTGAGTCACTTGGCACAGGTCTATTGAGAGGTAATGCTAGAGAGTGGGGTATGAAGTAGTGAGCCTCCTGTGACGAGAAAAGATCAAAGGAAGGACCCCTTCCCCCGCCTCGTGTGTGTGTGTGTGTGTGTGTGTGTGTGTGTGTGTGTGTGTGTGTGTGTGTGTCTATACCTAGCAGCTGGCTGGAGATGTAGAGATATAATCATCAAGGCCCAGATGGAAGCCAGACAGATCTGACTGCCTTCCTCTAGACTCTAGAGTATGATATGTGAGGCCTGTGATTAGTATGCTGGAGTTTGGGTCCTTGCTCAGCTGGGAGGTGGATGCTTTGGGGATAGGGAAGGTACTTTGGCCTAAGTGTTTTCTCTTCTGCAAGCAATCCATTGAGATTCATAGCCCCAAGGAGCTAGAAAGTCTATATACCTGGCCCTTTCACCTCCCACCCTCTGGAAACTCCAGGTCTATCTGCTCCAATGAGCACTTGCAAGGGCTTTGAAGGTCAGTTAGGAGTTTCCGGGGCACTGAAGGCCAGGAAGCTTCTATATGGCAGCATCACCTAGCAAGCATCACATAAAGCTAAGAGGCACTGGGTGAAAGGGCATTTACCAAGGGTTGTCCACAGACCAAATCTTTCTTTCTTTCTTTCTTTCTTTCTTTCTTTCTTTCTTTCTTTCTTTCTTTCTTTCTTTCTTTCTTTCTTTCTTTCTTTCTTTCTTCCAC